>PVKA01010837.1:0-62815 GCA_004027165.1 Ctenomys sociabilis
TTCTAAAACTATGTATTCACTAAGAATGAGTGCGGATCCACTTGGCCTTGTGAAATTTTTTTTTTTAAGTTGCAAGGAAAGACATTAATAGCCCTAGACTGACTTACTTAAGTGAAACATTTCTCTGACCATGATTTTCAGAAGCAGGTGGATATTAACAGAGTTGTACGGTTCTTTCACAGGATTTATAAGATTTTAATGTAAAAGTCTAGTACCTTTTGAAGGAACCAGTACAACTGGGCCCTCAGAAGTACTCCAGAGCTCTACTCCTTGAAAGCGTAATGGTGAAGTTCATTAGCCTTTGTTTAGTTTGTCTTATTTTATTGGCCTTCAACACTGAGCATTCTCATTTACACTTATTTGAGTAGACTTTTCTCAACACAACCACTAAAAAGTCAGATTACAATAGGACATGAGCCATCCCAACTTCATTCAGCACACATCCAGGAGGAAGTGGCAAAGTCCCTCGGAAGACGCCCAACCCAGCTTACATACAGGGTGAGTGAGATCTCCAAAATCTTGGCACAACGTTGCCTGAGAATTTGATGAGATTATACACACTTGAGCTGCTGCTTTTAAGCCTCATGTGACACAAGTCTACAGAACTGAGCTGAGGATGAACAGGAAAGATGGGAAGCCCAGAGAGAGAATGTGTCTGTAGGCACAGCACTCCCTCAGTGGCTGCTAGCCCATGGCAGTGTGCCTGTCCATCCTATGAGACCTTTTCTTCATCATCCTAGTCAGAAGAGAAGATACAAGAAGAGAGCAAAAATTCTTCCATCCACAAAATAATGATGCATATGCTAATTCAATGGTTTATCTCTTTAAGTACTCTTTAAGTCTGAATACCTGGGATGATATGGGAGGAAGTCAAACAGTGACTGGAGTATCTATGTTTCCTAACCTGATTTTCTCTTTGTTTCTTGCATTGAATTCCTGCCCCCAAAGAAATCTCCCTCTGCTCTGCTTCTCAAAGCTCCAGCCTGGAATATCCAACAGAGCTCACTCTGCCCCAAATCTACTTCCTCCTCCCAGTCATTTTATTTTTTTTTAAATTGGTTCTATTGTACTAGTTTCTTATCTTACAAACCTTGGAATCATTATAAATTTTTAAGCATTGATTCATCTCTAAAATGTTCCTTCCATGTCTAAATTGCATAAACATGCAATCCTTTCTTTCAATCTCATTGTAACAATCCCAGCCTTGTGATAATCATTCTGAATTGACATCAAACGTCCTCACCAATCATGTCACTATTATAATCTCTCATGTTTTCATTCATTCTAAATGTCATTACATTGATAACTGTCCTTTTATCATATAACTATTGTAACCTAGCTTAAAACTCCCGGTTGGATACTATCTGTATGGAGGATACTATCTAAACCCTTCACACCAGCATTAAGGATCTTGTTTATCAGTTCCTATGCTACAAATCCAGATTTTCTTTTTTATACAATATTAACTATTACACTAAACAAGGTCCTCACTCTTTTTTTTCAGTGTACCAGGGATCAAACTCAGGACCCTGTGCTTGCCAGGCAGGTGCTTAAGCCACAGATCTATCTCCCCATCCCAGTCCTCACCCTTTTTCCCATTTGTATAGCATTCTTCCTATTATTTGCAACAAATGTCACTACATATCTCACCTGTGATTACTTTTTGCCTATTTCTTACGATGCCATATATATCTTACCATATAAAATATCCTCATCCATCTCTACTCTAAATTAATTTAAAAATTATGGTTGAATCTATAGAATAATTCATTCATTCATTCTTTTTAAGGAAAACTATATAAATTTAACACTGAATTTTATAGACACATGCATGTGCTTTTGAAGTTTAGTAGCTGATCTCAGTGGCACTTTCTCTAGCTGTAAAAGGTCATGAGTGGACTCTAATGTCTTTAATTACCTTTATTTGCCCATGTGCTATCAATGCACCCACTTTTGTAAAAACACTCCATTCTATCTCAGTACCCCAGTTAATTACTTTCACTGATGCTTCTGTTTGTTGTCCTCTACGTTAATGCAGCTAGATGTTCGCCCCAGCTTTTGATTTGATTCCCTTCTTTGTTTTCCTCTCAGCCCTCATGAACCCTTCATCCTGCCCAAGTCAGACTGAGTGCCCTCTCCTTGGGGCAATGGCACGGGCTCCTGCCTACCCAGGGGAAGCTGCAGTTATGGTATCAGCCCCTGAAGCAGACTAGAAACTGAGGCAGGAATGACAGGGGATGTTATGGCCCTTCAGTGCTCACACAACTTCAGGCCATGCTGTGGACATGGTATGAACAAATTTGATGTTGGTGTAGCAGAGATTTTCCTGTCAGCACAGGTTTACCAATGCAGTTTATCCCATCTTTTTAAAAAATTTTAATTGAGCTTGAATTTTAACCAAATTTTGAAGGTAACAAAACCTCAGCCATTATCCTATTCTAATCCATAAGTAAGCAAGATTTTCAGAATATCATTTTCTCCTACTTTATGTTTTACTGAGACAATTTATATAACATGAAGTTACCCATTTTAACATGTGTAGTATAAAAGCCCTTTCTGGACCTCATCCGGGTTCAGTGAAGCTTATATTTGTAATCCCTAGGGAAAATTATTGGAATCCTAGCAAGTTCATTCCAATATACCACTTCAAGGGCAAGCCATGGCACAAATTTAAATCTGAAGGGGTGGGGAGCCAAGGAGGTCCTAAACCAAGCCACAATAATGACTAAGTGGAACAAAGGCCTTGACCCAGGGCTGAACCCAGGCTTTATTAATGCATGAAGGGGTGTGGCTCGGGCATGAGTGACTGCTTAAATACGTGAGCATTGTGAGCAGGGCTAGGTAGGAGGCCTGAAATCACCTTTGTGAGATGCAAAAAAGAGAGAGCTGCATACCTCACATTGGGGCAATATCTAGGTTTTGGAGTCTGTGCTTCTGTTTTGATATATAATTTTCAAGCCCTGAGAAGTCATAGCCTCTCTTCCAGAGGCTCACTCTCAGCCAACAGCATGTCTTCTTTCACCCTAGCTCTCACACACACTAGTTAGAAGCTATAGGTAGGGCATCACTGTGACACTGCTTTAAAGACTACATGTCAGCGCTTGGACTAGACCTATTTGCATGGCTTAAACCCAGTTGAGAGGCTAAGGAAAGGTCTTAGCCAGCTCTGCACATATCATATACAGTGATGGTTCCCAATGCCTTTCTTTCCAACAGCGCCACCCGGGTAGTCCTCCACAGCACAGGTTAGGGCATTTAGTGCTTACACAGTGTTATGAAATCACTACTTTCAAGCTCTAAAGTATCTGTCATCTGTAAAGGAAATCTAATATTTGTTAAACAGTAGTTCCTCATTTTTCTCCCCGATCCTGTCAAACACTAATCCGATTTCCATCTTTATGGGTTTACAGATTCTGGGTGTTTCACATTGTTTGAATCATATAGTACGTGATCTTTTATGTCTAGTCATTTTCACTTAGCCTTATGCTTTCAAGGGCCATCCATGCTAAGGCATTTTTCTATATTCCTTTCCTCTGTATGACTCAATATTTCCACACTGGATGTGCTATACTAGAAATAATTTCTCATTTCTATATTTTATCTTGATCATCGCTCTTATACAGCAATGTGCTTCTTGGGTGTTTGATCGTGTATCCTGAAAATTTCCCAATTTGTTTATGAGTTTTGATGTTTTTATTAGTTTTTAGATTATTAGACTTATCAGAAATAAGACTATTTCATTAATGAGTAGATAGTTTTGCTTCCTCCTTTTCAGTTCAGACATCTTTTCTTTTTTCTTGCCTAAGTGATCTGGCTACAACTCACAGTATCAAGTGGCGTGGAAGTAATTAACACAGGCATCCTTGTTTTGCTCTGAATTGTTGGCAGAGTGTTCAGTCTTTTACCACTCAGTATAATGTTAGCTCTGAATTTTTCATAAATGCCTTTGGGTTGAGGAAGTTCTCATTTTTATCTACTTTTTGGAGTATTTTTATTATGAATAAATGTTGAATTTTGTCACTTTTTCTACATCCATTAGCTATAATGATTAAGTATTTTCCCTCTTTCTTCATTTTATGTACTATTCAACTGGATTTTTAAAAATGTTGAAACCACCTCATTTCAGAACAGCATTCTCTTTTTTCAGGCCACCTAATCCATTTACTATGCTGCTGGATTCAGTTTGTTGGCAATTTGTTGAGACCTTTGGTCACTTTGTCCACAAGGAACACCGTCTGCAGTTTTTGTTTCTCGTGATGTCGTTATCTGGCTTTGGCATCAGGATAATACTGGTGTTAAAGCATGTGTCTAGGCTTCCCACCAAAGCCTCGTGTACGCAGAGGTGGGGCTTTTTCAGAGGTGGCTGGATCTAGGTGTGTGACAGCCTGGATATGCTATGAGGGACAGAAGGGCTGCAGTCGAGCCTTGCTGCCCTGCTGCCTTCCATCCACTGTGAGCTGCTTCTCCTCTGGGATGCCCGCTTGCCATCCCACCCTACCTTGGAGCCAGCCTATTATGCTCTGAAACCTCTACAGACCGTGAGCTAAACAAAGCCTCCCTTTAGCTTTGGATGTATTTTGTTTCAACAAAAATAGAAAAGTAACTCAGACAGCTGGCCTCATAGAAAAGGTAGAATGCATTTACCATTTTGGGAAGAATCAGAGAAAGACTGTTATTAATTTTTAATTATTTAATAGAATTCATCAGTGAAGCCATTGCTTATAACTTTTCCTTCTTGGAAGTTTTGGATTATTCATTCCAAGTCTTTACTTGTTAGAGGTATGTTCAGATTTTGGAGGAATTCTTGTTGTCCAGTCCTTCTCTGGTCATGTTACCTTTTTAGAAATTGTATAGCAGCTTTATATACCTACCTAACAAAAAAGGTTATATAAAAGAGCCATGAGGCAAAGAGAGTGAAATAGACTCTATATTTATGAATATTAATTACTCTGAAAAGCAACATAATTTAATCTGAATAACACTAAACCCCCAAAAGTCTTATCTAACATGCACCTTTATTACTTTATGTGTCCACCACATCTTATAATCTGAGTCAATTAAATTACCTTTTAGTCTCTTTAGTCAACATAAATAATTATGCCTCTCTAGTCAGAGGAAACAAGGATATAAGCTCTAACAAATATAGACCCAAAGCCTGGAAACTCCTAAAGTTCGCTTATCAATTAACTTTTATTGAGCATCTATTATCTCCCAAGCATGTGTTATGTTGAACTTTGGGAACACAGTGGTGATCAAAACTCAGTTGTCAAAGACTCGTGATTCTTTTGGTCAAAGGATCGGGTCACAAGACTCTGACTTCCATCTCATGCAGAGCTCAATAGTACTGTTGAACAAAACAGTTGGAGACTCACATGCTAGGGGAAGCGAAAGACTAATTCAGCAATGACCCCAGAGCTTCTGCTGCCCAGGGAATAATTCATGGTGTCACTCAGGAAGTATTGCGGGACTGTATAAAGGAGCATGTGTTTGCAACTCTGACCCTGACAAAGAAGAAATTCTTCCTGCCAAAGAGAGTAGAATAAATCCCTTCCCTTTGCCCCAGCATACCCACGCTGTTGATCTGGAAGAAAATGCAAAAAGCTCACAGTGGACAGAAGGCCACAAGGTTAATCA
This sequence comes from Ctenomys sociabilis, assembly GCA_004027165.1. Classification (NCBI taxonomy): domain Eukaryota; kingdom Metazoa; phylum Chordata; class Mammalia; order Rodentia; family Ctenomyidae; genus Ctenomys; species Ctenomys sociabilis. Next base: position 5,635 of record PVKA01010837.1, read on the forward strand.
AACCAACAAGAGCCACACTAGGGATTAACAAGAGAAGCAGCAAGCCAGCACTTTGCAAGCAGTACTGGGGAGAGGCAGAACCCCGATACCAATGAGAGAAGTGCTACCCAGTGTAACCTCAACAGCCAAATCTGAGATAATCTTCCAACAACTAACAGGCAGAAGCAAGGGACAGCCAATCTCAGAACACCCTGGGAAAAGAGTGGCCCTGGCCACAGAAAAGAGGAGCTGCAGAGTCAGAGCCAGACAAGCCCGCTCTTCTTGTCCAACCATGAAGTTGCAGCCAGCGCTGGGCTCAGATTCCAGCTCTGCCACCACCCCGCTGTGATGTTGTGTAAATCGCTGCACCTCTCCAAAGCTGTAATGTTTTGCATGTAAAATGAGTTCACAAAATGTGAGAACTGAAGGAAATGAATGTAAAGTAGCCATTTGATAAATAGCAGCTACTGTGCTCTCGGGAATGTATTCAGGCATCACCGGGACCTCCTTGGTAGTCTTTCTAAAGTTCTGGCCTGACTTATGCTACTCAGAGCTGGGGGCAAGCGGGGATGCCTGCCTTACAGCTGGCTTTCAGGGTCTAGTTCTGCTCCTGTGCAGCACACTTTACGATGTCCTTCTCATACATGTTTATGTGTTTCCTTCCCATCTCTTCTCTCCTGCCCATCCATACTAGTTGTTCTTTAGGACCAACTTATGCTCAATCAGCTCTCTCTCTCTCTCTCTCTCTCTCTTTCTCTCTCTCTCTCTCTCTCTCTGTACATTATTTTAGGGAAGGGTGTGCAGGGTGTGCAAGGTCTCATTACTAGATCAGACTCTTAGTGATCCTCCTGTTTACAGCTCCCCAAGAGCTGGGATTACAGGCACACACCACCACACCCAGTCTCAATTGCTGTCTCAGCGCACCCTGGAGGCGGGGCCGGCATGGCACGCTCGTTCGTCTCTGTTCCCAGTCACTCTCGTAACTTTTAAACACACTGGTTACTCAGTGAATATGTTATATTCTGTGTGCCTTTCTTTCACCACTTTTTTTTTTCCTTTAAAAAGTCACACCATAAGAAAGCTGCAGTAGTTTGTGCATGTACTTGTGTATGGATGCATACACATACCACACACACACACACACACACACACACATGCTTTTGTATGAGGAAATAGGAAAAGCATCTCATCTATGAATATCTGGATAAGTACAAAAGGTATGTGTGAAATATCTTCCTTATTTATTGAAGAGAATACCTATAAACGGGACTTTAAGAAAATGCTTCTGTGCGCCAGCCTCGCCCCAGGCATGCTGAGCAGACACCAGGAGGATCACTACAGTCTGGGTTGCATAATAAGACCCTGCAGCAAAAAAAAGTTTCTGTATGTTAACTACAAAAGATAGTAAAAATTATATGAAGAATATTCTACTATGCTCCAAAAGCACAAAGGAGTCCCTTAATTTGCTTAGCTATTTGTCTATTTATGACTCTAAAAGTACTTAATATAAAAAAATTAAAGAAATTATGATTCAAAACAGCAGGCACCTTCTCAAGCATAGTCAACGTGGACACTAGCCACAGTGCCTCATAATCTGTTCTTTGTTGATATTCTTTTTAGGGTCACATATTGCAGTTTTAGACCCTCAAATATTCAATGGGCTCTGTTATTAAAACTCAATCCTGCCTGTGATGGTCTCACTATTAACTATTTTTTAATAGACAGCTTCACTCTGAGCATCCTAGAGCCTGTTTGAACTGGCAATGTTAAAATACAGACAGTGTGGAAAGGGTCCTAATATTCTGTATCACAGAATTGCCAAGATTTCAAACAGAAAGAGCTTTAGAAATCAAAGAGTCCACTTCTGTCTTCATGCTTCAGTGCTGCATTTTTTCTCTGTATTTTTCAGAGGAGATGCAGGCTCAGCCTCCAAGAAGTGTCCTCACTTCCCAAGCTGCATTTGTACTCAGGGTCAAAGGTCTGTGTTTGGTTTTTCTTGAAATTGTACAACTAAGCATTGTATTCTGCCACTACACTGACCTTATGAGGACTGGCCAGTTGGCTCTGTCTTCTAGACTTTCTTACTCAGTTTGTCATCACTGGTTGCCCAAAGACCCTGCCTTCATTCTTTGGTCTCACTGGTGAACACCCTAGGTGGGAACTACCTGCACACAGTAGACACCTGGGCTTGGTGGGCAAGATCTTGTGCTATTCCAGCTAAGTGAGAAACAGAAGGCACAAAGCTGGCTGTGAACGGACCATCCTGAACAAAGAATTAGAAAACTGGTTAAAGGTCAAGCCTTTGAAGTCAAGGTGGGTGAGTGAAATGCAGCTTTCCAGCCTTCCTACTTAATGTGATCTTGGGCATCTTCATTTCTGAGGCTCTGTTACCACTTTCATAAAAATGGAAATAATAATGTAAGGCACTGGATTTTTGTGAAGATTAAATAAGTTAATGCTTCCAATGTGCTCAGACTATGTGGCACTTGGCATATATTGGATAATACTGCTAGCTACTGTTAACCTCATTGAATAGAACTTGAAAGAACAAATGACCTAGCTCTTCATTGCTGTGTTGTCAAGCTGTGGTACTGGCTGTTCAGTGAGTGCTGACAGGTCCCCGTGGAATCTTTTTCTAGCCTTTCTGCTCTCTACCTCTGTAAAAACTACTGCACACATCTACATCAGAATTTCCTTACTTCTACCTAAACCTGACTTTTCCCTGTCTTTGAAAACTTAAAACTTGAACTGTATTTTTGATCCTGAGATTTTGCAATGTCATCTTTCCATCCCACTTAGCCTGGATAATGACCCAATAGATCAGTAGTCAGTGCCTTTGGTTGTCCAGGGAAGATGGAGGAGGCCTCTATGGTAGAATTAATCAAATTTCATCAGTAAAGAGGAGCAGAGCCATGGCAAGCACAAGGGCCTGAGTTCAATCCCTGGTTCCACCAAAAGAAGAGGAGCAGAGGAAGTTTCTTAATATTCTTTGAAGCAGTGTTCTGTCACCTAAATTTAGATTTGCACCTCTTACCTAGAGATTTAATTCATATCTTTCAAAACCTACTTAATCTTTTAGAAAAAAATTTACCAACCTCAATAAAAGTCAACAAATCCCACCTGTACTAAGTATATATATATATATATATATATATATATATATATATATATATTATATTTATATAATATATATATATATATATTAAGTTGGTTCTTAGTGCAAGTAAAAAGATTAACAACAGACTGTTTACTTCTTTAATCTAGAATCTCAAGTAACATTCAAGCCTAGACAGGCCAGGGTTTACTGTAATTCCATAATGTAGCTCAGAAGGGGAGGAATTAACTCAGTGGAAACAGGAGCGCACTGAAGAGTTCAGAAAACAATAAAATCAAACTGAAAGAAAGCCCACAGATTTGACCTAATACAAGCCACTGTTTCTTGTTTCTCAACCACAACACTGACTAAACTCAATTATATAGACTTAGAAAATAACGGAAGATCTGAAAGCTAGCGTATTGTAACACATATATGGAAATTATGGAATTGCATGGAAATTAAATGCCATCCCTAGTGAAAGAGCTCAGAAAGCATATTTTGGGCACTGGAGGTTTATTTAGGGATGAGAGCATGAGGCTTCATTTAAAATCGCTTATGACAGTTGGTAAATCACTTTTTTCTATTTTTCTCTTTGTAGTACAGATGGAAAGCTAGCATCTCCCAAACTCATTCTTCAGTTATACACATGTGTAAATTAGCCTGTGAAATTTACAAGTTTTCTTTGTGTGCTTTATTAAATTCTGTCAAACTGTTATTAGTACTGATTTTATATTGTCTGGTACTTGTGAAAATTGGCAATATAGGCTTGTGAGCTCAGCTATCCAAAAGACTTTTAAATGTCTGCTCAAATATCAAGCACCTAATGAAAATGCCTAAGCATATAAATATCCAAGCTCACTCACCACTTAACACTTTCATTTATATAAATACAGTGCTCAGTTTAGAAAGTCAGAATATTGCCTACACCATGGCAGCCTCCCTGCAGTCCCTTGCCTCATGGTACAGACAGCAAGTCTCACTGCTGCTGGAATAAAACACCTGCTGTTCTTCCCTTCCCCTCCATGGGAATCTCCCAGGCTTAACCACAAGTAGAATGTTAGGCTTCCTGAAACAGTAGAGACCTTTCAATTAAAAACAGTGAATAATCTTCCTGCTGCCTGCAATTTCCTGTCCAAATGGTGTTCACCTACCCTCCCAGAATTATGATATAGCCTAGCTTCACTTTTGAGAAATTAGTCCTTTTTTGGTCTTCCACGTGGGTCTCTAATCAGAATGAGGCCATGGAAATTTTAGGACAAACAGAAAAAACAAACAAAGTAATCTCAACAAATAGAGAAGGTCATTGCTGAAAATAGAATTTTATGCAGTCTGAATTCTTCCTTTTTAGGGTTACATTTAATAGAGTTGAATTTTAAGGCAAAGCATTAACAATTTTTCAATCCTCTTCTATATGCATTTTCCTTAAAACCCTGAGGAATCTGGGTTTAAACCACTGTGATATAAAGGAAAAAGAATTGTGCTTCAGTGTCCTGTGCTTCAGGCATGTAATTGGAAAGAAAAAGGCATCAAAAATGAAAGTAATGACAAAGCATTCAGGCACTGAATTGGCACATTTGAATTGTGACTTCTGCTGGATTAGCCATCCCAGAGCTTATTGTGGTTACACTAAAGGGAAACTGATTATAATGTATAGTATACCAAATGTAACCATACTCATTTAATAAAACTCGGTTTGGTCACTCTCCTAGGGGATGTAGTGTCTGGTTTTTAGAGAGGGATAGAAGCCTAAAAGAATCTACAAACCTTTTCGCTAATATCTTAGAGAAACAGTAGCACTCAATAAGCTGTATTTGTTACCCACAGTGCCATGGGCTTAAGATACCACCCTGAAGAAGGTAGCCCTTGTCTTCCAGTGTTGAAAGGAATATGGAAAGCGGCAACTCAAAAACAGCATGGTAGAGCCATTATAAGGGAGAGATGGTTTTGCAACTGGCTGGAGGGAAGTGCCTGGCCCTGAGATAGGCAAAACTGAGAGATAGAAATGGGATTAGGGTGCCACAGAAGACATCTCCAGCCTGTACCTGTTCCTTTGAGATCTCTATCACATGTGTAAGTGGAGACAGCTGGTGAAAAGTTGAGTTTGCACATAGTGAACCTCAAGAGAGATCCTCTAGGTGGAAAATAAGAGTTGAGGAGCTGTCAAGTTTGAGTCATTAAGATCAGCAGGGAATAACATGTAGTGTGAGAAAATAAAGAGCCTATTTTTTTTTAAAAAAAAACACCAACTTTTTCTTAGTGCATATTAATTTAACAAATATAGAAGAAGTCTTAAGGGTCAGTGATACCTAAAGGTTTAGCCAGGGAAGGAAAGCCCAAAAAAGGATATCATAGATGAAAGATACAAGGTGACTTGGCTCCACAACAAGAAGGGAGCAGAGATCACCTTGAAAAACATCCATTTACCAATGTTAAATTATAATATTAATTAAATATAAAATGTAAATCATATTTTATAAAGATAAATGTGAGCAGTTAGGTGCACTTTTCTTTCCTACTTTTTATATGGCCAACACACAAAATTGAGTCACGTGTCTCCAGTAGCTACACCATATCTGAGACAAGCAAGTAGAACTAAGAGATGATTCATTCCTATCATTGTAAAGAAGAAATTTCTAATGATACATGCTGTGAAAAATAAAGAGTTCACCATGAAGATTTCCACTGTTCCCCTAAATCAATAACGTTCTTAAATATGCATTGTATCCTTGGAGCTGTCGTTAGTTTGAGCGATAAGGTCATGAACAAGACAGATTGGTCCCCCCCACTTCTGAGGCTTCCATTCTCAGTGACAAAGACCTTATATTGATATAATTAAAAACTGTAAACACAAAAGGAAAGCTATTTAAGTAGTGATGAATGCTATTGAGAGAACTAAAAAGAGTACTAAAATGTCACGTTAGATGCTGGTGCAAAAGTTTCTCCAACACCGGAGAAATTTGTGATTGAGGAGAAAGGAAGTCTAATTGTGAAAGTGAAGTTTTCAGGAGGGATTTTAGAAAGGATTGGACACAGATATCAAATCAAAGTGCTGGCCTTGACAGAAACTCTCATCTCCACAGTAGAAGAGAAGGACCCTATGCTCAGGAAAATGAATTATATATATATATATCATATATATATATCACTTCCCAGCCCTGTTTAGCAACTTCACTTGGAAGCCTGAATTTAGTATTTCTACCAGGAAGATTAGTAAATGCTCTTCACTTTCTTAAACTATGGCATGTTAAACATTTACCAGCACATCACTGAAAAGTACGAGAAAAGACGGTGTATTTCATGGTAAAAAGAAGTCATTTCTTTTCTGGTGATATAGATTTATTTCAATAAAATATGATGCAAGATCATCTGCAGAGTGTTACACAAGAGACTTGAGGCATTTAAGTAAAATCTGGATGGCGACTGTCACCAAACGCCATGTAGATTTGTGTACCTGGTAGAAGTTTAAAATGCTTGGTCCCAATAGTCCTACCACACTCTGACACATTATGAGAAAGAAGAATGCTAAGAAGGAACAAATTGAAGTTCACTTTTTTTGCTTTTTGTTGTTGTTGTTGTTTATTTGATACAGGGTCTCACTACGCAGCTCAGATTCATAGTGATCCTCCTATTTTCAGTCTCCCCTGCACTGGGATTATAGGCATGTGCCACCACACCTGGACTTGGTCGCTGGCTCAGTGCACCCAGGAGTGAGGCTGGCATGGCATGTGGGACAGGGTATCGAACCCTGGACCCTGCGCTTACCAAAGCAAGCACTTAGTCCACTGAGCTATCTAGCCACCTCACTTTTTGGCTCTTTCAGCTAATTTTTAAAAAGGTTTTCCAATGTTGAAAATATAAATAAATTACTTATAATTTGTTCCTGTTTTTGTGTTTATCACCTCTCTTAAATCGCTCATTAAATTGCATCTAGAAAAGTCTACAATTCTCTGATTTAGAACTTTATTCCAATTTTTAAAAACAGAAGAACAAAGCGAGAGATAGAAACAAAAGGAATGTACCTGAACAACTGAACTTGCAAAGCTAGTAGAAAAGTTTTAATTTTCAAAATAAAAACTGGGCTAGTTTTAGGTATTGTGTTTGAAATTTATTTATTTTAATTGTTAGCGTTTGTCAGCAGTGGCTCTACTATATTTCTTTGGCTCAGAGGCACAGTGTGTTACAGGACAGTTCAAGATGTATATATAATAACAAGACAAAAGCCTTTGGTAAGTGAACAGTCAGAAGGAAACTTCAATACTAAAATCTCATTAATCAAGTACATTGAAATTTTATCAAGATAAAACAAGAGAAACTTCAACAGTTGACAGTTATGCATATTAGAAATTTTCTTCCACCCTTTATGGAATATTTATTTTACTTATTATTTCTTCAGCATTGCTTGGATGACCTTGATTCCTCAGCAATACACATAAATTATACAGAAGCAGAAGAAAAATGAAAAGCAAAATAATGTTTCACATGGACCGTGGACCATCAATGCAGCTACTAAAAAATTTTTCTGCGCCGGGATGTTTTTGCTCTGTGGGAAAGCCGAAGATCTATTTATAAGGAGCTCATTTTAACCACTACAGCTACACAGTAATTCTCATGTAGTCTCATGTAGTTGCTTATGCAGGGTCAGCAATAGTCAAGCCATTGGACCTTACAATAAGAGAATCTCCTCCCTTTTGCTTAGAAAAGGAATTGTCATGGCTCGGGAGATAGCTCAGTAGAACAAGTGCTTGCCTGGCAAGTACAGGGTTCTGAGTTCAATCCCTGGTACCACGAGACAGAGAGAGAGAGAGAGAGAGAGAGAGAGAGAGAGAGAGAGAGAGAGAGAGAGAGAGAGAGAGAGAGAGAAGGAAGTCATTCCTACTGGAGCCAGAGCCTCAGGGGCTTCTATAAGTGAACAATACTGCTAGAGATGGTTCCCATAATTCCAGAACTGCTTGGCACCCAATTTCAATTTTTATCCCAGTGTTAGGAAGGCTATTTGTCCTGAACTGAATTCAGTCTCCCCCGCAAAGATTATTTCTGTGACAGAGACATTGCCATGTGATTATTCTCTGTATTATTTCCTAACTCCAAGAAAAAGGTGTGTCCATTTACAAAGTAAATGACATTTCATGAACAGTGGTACTCTTTGACAGGGAAATGTGAGTTGGTTAGTTAGTTTGTTTGTTTGTTTGTTTTTTGGCAGAACTGGGAATTGAACTGAGGCCCTTGCACTTGCCAGAGAAGCACTTATTCTACTGAGCCATCTTGCTGGCCCCAAATGTGAGGTTTATGCAGCATGTTTAAAAAGTTGATTTTATCACTCAAGCATTTAGAACTTTCTTCTGTTAGGCTCTTTCCTAAGTCAAAGTTACAAACCCTGGAAGTTATTACTGCTTCTACTTGCTATTTCACTTTTTATCCTACTTGTGTGGTTCTCTGCTTTGTAAAAATAAGAAGGGTAGAATGGCTTGCACTTGGTCTGTTTTAAGGGTCCAGAAGCCGTCTGGTGTGTCATGGAAGAAATTTAGTGCTAGTGGATAAGTTCAAGAGAGACTCAGTAAAAAAAAAAACCATGCTTGCTGTTCCCAAAGACTCCAAAGGTGTCTTGAGAGAAAAATCCTATTATTGTGATTTGGCTTTTCAGCTCTCAAGAGACTAAGTACTTTCAATTTCCTAACTGTATTTCTAGAATAATTCAGGAAGGAACTGCACAAATTAATATCTGTGAAGAATCTTTGAAAACACAAGCCCTGAGAGCGTCGATCTTCTTGTTAATGTGCCCGTGAGTCTCACTGGAGCCAGAGCTGGCTTTGGCTACACCTCTGTAACAGACTTCTCAGTAACTACCCTTATATCACTGGTGTAGGACACACAGACACTGACATTTTCTGTGTCTTATCAGAGTGTCAAGACGTAGTAGGCAAGGAAGGAAGCATAACTGTGGCCTGTGGATGCTCCACACATCCACATCGTGGCTGCTTCTGTGATGACAGTGGTTGTACGACTGCATTGCTTTGCAGGGTAAAACTTGTTTCAGAAAGGTTAAAAAGTGAAAATTAGTGCAGCTGTAAAAAAAAAAAAAAAAAATCAATGAAATAAGGAAACGAAGGAGAATTTCCTGGACCGCCCCATCACATTTGCAAATTTGATAAATAATCTTTGAAGAACCATTCCTGATAGTTTGTCGTTGTTAATGTAATTCGTAGTCTTCAGATTTGTTTTTGATCAGCTGGAATGAAAAGAGAAGTAGGGATGCTGTAATCGTTGGTTTTCTTCTTAGAACATTGGAGCTGAAATTCTCAGTGAAGGATGTCCATCGCTATCATCACTTAGCCCACAAAAGAAATTAATTGAATAAGTGGAAAAATATTCTTCTAAATCTGAAAAGCGGTGTTGTCACCCTCTTCTACCTCAATTACAATGTGTGAAATCTTGTTAGTATTTTATTGAAGATGCTTATAGAGCTCCTGTGTTTCATTAAACCCCAAAACAATTTTGATAATATACTATGGCAAGTGTTCAATGGCTCCTTGAGTCACTCTATGCAAAAAAACCATTATGGAGCAGCATTAATTCTTTGTAGTCTCAGGAAGATCAACCGTTAGGTTGATTTCCTCAAGCTGATTAAAAGTCAGCCTTATAACGATGCCAGTAGTTCTAAATTGTTGCTTGAGAGAAGGATTTCTCAACCTCACCACTGCTACATTTGGGTCTCGATAATGCTGTGTTGATGGGAGCTGTCCTGTGTATTATAGCTGTTGAGGAACATTCTCATTTCCAAGGTGTTAGAAACACTCACCCACCACAAACATGACTATCAAGTGTCTCCAAATGCTTCCAAGTATCCCTTTGGGCACAAAATCCCCCTTGGTTAAAAACTGTTGTTCTGGAGTAGTCTTTTCCAAGCCAAAAAAGTCCAACAAGAGATGCATCAGTGGAGCATTCTACTTCTTGTGATTATGACTGTCAAGTGGAAAGGGCGAGGATGCATTAGCAGAAGGCTATATGCAAGCCACAGGAGAGGATGTACTGAAGCTTCCAGGTTCTGGGCTCCGTACCCCTACATGAAGCTGTCCTTTGAGGTGAGTTAGAGTCAGGGTCCTACTGAAAGACAGGAAGAACAGCATCTATCTCTCCCATGCTGAGAAGTTGTTTTTTGTCAAAGAGAGAGAGAGCAAAATAAAACCTTTGCAAGTATGAGGAAGCATCCACAAGCATACAGTTATGCTTTCTTCATTGCTCACTACATCTTGACACTATATGTTTTTTCAGAGATGACTTAAAAATGGCAAGATTTTTTTTTATCAAGACAGAGATCATAAACAAAAAAACTAACAAGTATTGTGATATAATTGAAATAAACTATTATTACACTAATATTAATATTACTCTAATAATTAGAGATCATATACACAGTTTCTTCCATAGTATTCAGTAGTTAAGCCATGATAGCCCATGGTTTCCTTTTCTTAAGTACTTTATAGAGCAATTTTGAGTTCACAGCAGAACAGAGAAGGCACTGCAAGAGTATCTATATAACCTCCCTTATTATCAACATCCCTCTGTCCCAAAAAACGAAGCACATCAAGCCCTCCCTGTGCTCACTTAGCACTGGTGTGCAGTGTCATTCTGGCTCCCCTAGGCCACTGGAGTAGCCCATGTACTGTCCACCTCTCCCACCTTGTCCCCTACAGTAGTGTACATAGCAATCCTGACTGGTGGTACAGGATCACGCAACTTCTCTGCTCAAAGCCCTTCAATTGTTCCCTCATTTTACTTAGAGCAAAAACCATAGAAGACCCCAGGATGTGCAAGACCCCATTCTGCGGTTTCATCCTTTGGTTTTTCCTTTTGTTCACTCTGCTGCACCTGCACAACCTTCTTGGGGTTCTCAGAACACATCAGTTCTCTCTCTGGAATTTTATACCTGCTGTTTCTTTTGCTCTTTATGGCCTTCCTAGGACACACACATGCATCACTGCATTGTCTCCACACCTGCTTCCTCCACCTCCACATCTGTGTTAATGTCTTCCTTCAAGAACAATGTTTCTGTATGTCCTATTTAAACTTGCCATCCCACTTACTGCCCAAATCATTACCTCAGTCCTTAGCTTTCTATTAATTTTTCCTCACAACATGTATCATCTACTATATTAATTCCTTCCTGTTTTGGTTGGCTTAGTCTTCCACTACCCTAAGAACAAAATTGAATGGAATTTTTAGGGTTTTGTCCTATATTATATTATAAGAGCTCAATAAGGGCTGTTGATATATATTTATGGAATGGATCATGATAAATTTTAAAGTATGCTTGTTACTTGGTTTAAAATTTATAAAAATGAATAAGAGATTAATTAGTAAAATCTTTTTAAAAATAGCCAATTCAGAGTTTATGAAGCTTTAAGACATCACAATATTAATGAGGATTATAGATTCAAGCTATATTGGATATGATCTTTCTTTAACCCATGTTGCATTAAGAAAAAAATCAATCAGTCATAGAGAGGAGTAGTGGATATCTCAAAAAGCTTTCATTGTGAAATTGAAATTTGAAGTTTAGTAAATGTTTTCAAATAATTCAATTTTTTGAAGGGAATAAATATTTCATAGGGAAATATCAGTGTACTATTATATTTTGGTTTTTAATCAAGTTAATATAAAAGAAACATATCTAAAATTTAATTTTTTAATCATTTCATCCCTTGAAAACCACATTACAGGAGGATAATTGATAATATATGTGGCGAATATATATGAGAGCAGTAACTGGTGTCCTCTTTGTTTTAACTGATATTTCTAGCAAGCCTCAGGAGATTGCTCCTAAGGTCATTGTGATGATGGGTTTAATTGAAGGCCTATGGGCCTAAATGCTCCCAATAAAGGGTGAAAGGGGCTTGGGGCAATTACATCCATAGAGAAGTTGCAAGAGATCCTCAAATCTTCAACCATAGTGACTAGAACAGGTCAATCTCTCTCCACTTTAATCAAAACTAGAAGCTACAGCCCTTCATTCAGTTCAACAGTGGAATACAAAATTTAAGAAACAATAGCAAAAAAAGGAAGAAAAATAAATATCTAGTAACAGTAGACAAGAGATCCATGAGGTGCCTGACAAAGTCAATACAATAGTTTTAATGAAGCTCATTGAACTATAAGTAAACACAGATTTTTAAAAATTAGTTAAAGCAAGAAAATGACATATGAACAAAACAGGAAAATTATTCCACAGACAAAATAAAATTATGAAAAAGAACCAAATGGAAATTCCTCATCAAGGGGGCTGGAGAGATGGCTCAGTGGAATAAGCACTTGCCTGGCAAGCGCAAGGGCCTGAGTTCAATCCCTGATTCCGCCAAAAAAAAAAAAAAAAAAAAGAAAAGAAAATAAATTCCTCATTGAAAGAATACAACACAGAAAATTTTTTTTAAAAACTGCAGTACAGATCTTTGAGAACACTTGGTTCAGCAGAAGAATCTGTAAACTTGAAACAGATCATTTAAAAAGATCCAATCACAAAAGAAAGTTGGAAAAGGAATTAATGCACATGATAAAACTGTATGGGATTTCTGGACACTATTAAGTAAACCAAATAAGAGTCCTAGAAGAAAAAGAGGGAGAGAAAGGATGCCCATTTGGTAAAAAGCAAAGAGATAAGAATGGAAAATTTAGGGGCTGGGGAGATAGCTCAGTGGAATAAGTGCTTCCCTGGCAAGCACAAGGGCCTGAGTTCAATCCTGGTTCTGCAAAAAAAAAAAAAGAATAGAAAACCTTCATGAAAAACAATCAAAGAAGAACAGAACCAGCTGTATTTACATCAGAAGAAATAGATTTTTAGTAAAAAGAAAAAACTGTAACAGGACTAGGAAGACCATTATGTAATGGTAAGAATGATAACACTGGTTAAGTATGAACAGTCAACGTTGCAGTACTTAAATACTAAAGCAAATGTTAACAAATCTAAAGAGGTACAGATCTCAATACAAAAATGTAGGAGACTATAGTACTCCATATTAAACATACAGATCATCCAGATGGAAAATCTGGATGAAAGGGTAGACTTGAATACCATAGACCAAATTGATCTAATGTGTGTGTGTGTGTGTAATACACACACATATATATATATTATCCAACAAAAGAAAAATACAAAATCTTTTCAGGTGCACACGCAATATTCTCCAGGACAGATGAACTGTTGGTCCATGAAACAAATATTTACAAATCTTTAAAAGACTGAAATCATATCAAGTAGCTTTTTCAACCATGGAAATAAAAATCAACAACAGGAGGCAGAGTGGGAAGCCAATTTGTGGAAGTCAAGCAACGTGCTTCTGATCAGTCAATACATCAAAGAAGAAATCACAAGGAAAACAGAAAAAAATGTTAAAACAAATAAACGTGGAAACAAGCATTCTAAAAGTGTAAGATTCAGCATAGCAATCCTAAAAGAGCTTATAGTGATAAAACACCAACATTGCAAAAAAAAAAAAAAAAAAAAAAAAAAAAAAAAAAAAAAAAAAAAAAAAAAAAAAAAAAAAAAAAAAAAAAAAAAAAAAAAAAAAAAAAAAAAAAAAAAAAAAAAAAAAAAAAAAAAAAAAAAAAAAAAAAAAAAAAAAAAAAAAAAAAAAAAAAGGCTCAAACAAGCTAACTTTAAACACTGAGGAGCTATGACAAGGAACAGAGTAAAAGAAAAATTAGAGAAAATTAAATTGGAGGGAAGGGAAGGAAAAAAAAAGTGCAGGATCAAGATTTTAATTTTTTGAAGAAACACAAATGTGCATAGACTAACTTGTTTCAGAAAAAGAAATATTCAAATATATGAGATCATAAATCACAGGTGAGACAACACAACTGTTATAACATGATTATAAACAATCACAAGAGACCACTACGAATCATTACATACCAACGAATATTATAAAGCTGGGTGAATTCCTAGAAATGTGTCACCTACTAAAGCCCATTTAGGAATGTGTTTGAGGGAATAATCAAAGAAGCTCAAGATCAAATGGCTTCACTGGTGAATCCATCAATCATTTAAAGGAGAATTAACACAAAACTGTGCCACATATTTCCAAAATACTAAGAAAGAAGGAACATTTCCAGGGTGTATCTGATGACGCCAGTATTATTAAGATGTAAAGCCAAAGTCATTACAAAAATAAAATCACAGGCCAGTCTCCCTAAAGAGCATAAACATAAATCATTAGGAAACCAAATTCAACAGCACATAGAAGAATGATGCCTTTTAATCAAGTGGAATTTATTCCTGGGATGTAAGGCTGGTTCAGTTCCTGGGATGTAAGGATATACAAGACAAGTAATGCGATACCTCTCACACTAAACTGAAGGACAAAAATCCAGAAAATGGATTTAAGAGAAATAATCCAGGCTCAGAAAAAATAAGAATCACATATGTCTTTTTATTTGTGGTATCTAGATAGAATAAAAAATAAAAGAGAACTTGAATTTCCTTGAATAGAAGGAAGTCTATTGAAGAAGGAGATGGAGAAGAGGGAGGGAAGAGGAGGACTGGGAGGAGGAGGGTAGATGAGATCGAAGTCTGATATATCACGCAAGAATATGCTATTCCCAAGTCCATTGTTTTTCATAATTAACATGCACTGATAAAAGCATAAAAAATCTTACTGTCATCTCAATAAATACAGAAGAAGCATTTGACATAGTTAGAGCAATTTAATAAAAACTATCCACAAATTAGACATAAAAGGAATGTACCTCAATGTATTAAAGGCTACATATGACAGACCTACCATTAACATCATACTTAATGGTAAAAGCCTGAAAACTTTTGTTCTAAGATCCGTAGCAAGGCTAGTACGAGGCATACTCCTTGTGGCACACACCTATAATTCCAGCACTCTGGGAAGCTGAGGAAAGAGGATTTCCAGTTCTTGCCCAACTAAGCTAACTTGGAGATTTAGTGGCAATCTGTCTGTAAGTCAAAAATTTAAAAAGAACTATAGTTGTAGCTCAGTACAAAGCCCTGAGTCCAATCCCCAGTGCTGAAGGAAAAAAAATGCTATCTCAGTCTATTTTTGCTACTACAACAAAATGTCACAGACTGAACAACTTATTAAGTATAGAAATTTATCTCAAAGTTATTGAGGCCAGGAGCTCAAGATCAAGGTACCAGTAGATTTGGTGTCTTGTGAGAATCCTGACCTTTGCCTTGAAGATTCCATCTTGTTGTCACATCCTTCGAAGGGAAGAAATGATGTATCCTCACGTGGTGAAAAGGACAGATGAAGAAAACAGATAAGCTCTCTCTGAAGTCGCTATTATAAGGGAATTAATTCACTTATGAGAGCAGGGTGCTTACGATATAATTAATCACTTGCCCCAAAGACCCTACATCTGTGTTTTTTTTTTGTTTTGTTTTGTTTTGGTTTTTTGTCTTTTTGAGACAGGGTCTCACTATGCAATTCAGGCTGGCTTTAAGCTCACTTTGTAGCTCAGGCTGGTCTCGAACTCACAACAATCCTCCTGCCTCAGCCTCCCAAGTGCTGGGATTACAGTACATCTATTTTTCTTGAGCCCCACATCTTATTGTGACCACAATGAAGACAAGTTTGGGTGTGAATTTTGGAGGAGACACATATTACTTCAGGGCAAATGCCCACTTACACCACTTCCATTCAGCATGGAAGTCCCAGTCAAGTTAATTAATAAGAAAAATAAATAAAATGTATCCACAAAAGGAAGAAAAGAAAATTGTCTTGTTTACAGATGACAGAATCTTATAGTATGTAGAAAGCCCTCAAAAACCCACTAAACATAAACTTAATAAGGAAATTGAACAGAGTAGCAGGATTTAGCATCAACATGTAAAAATCAGATAAATTTTTATCCAATAGCAATGAATTATCCAAAAAAGAAGTTAGAAAAACAATCCCATTTCTAACATCAAAAAGAACAAACTAAAATTAATTCAACTGAGTGAAAATTTTATACTATTTTTACCTTACCCCTGTATTAGGGGACATAAATACATGGAAAATAGCCTATTTTCATGGATTACAAAGATTTAATACTCTCAAAATGTCTATACTGCTCAAAGCTGTATCCAGATCCAATGAAATTCCTATCAAAACTTCAATGATGTTCATATAGCAGTAGACAGTCCTGAAATTTATGAGCAGAAGACTTGAATAGCTAAGAAATATTTAACAAGAACAACAGAAGTACTTCCTAATTTCAAAATGTATTATAAAGCTTCTGGAACTAAGGAATATGACATTGGTATAAAAACCGAGATGTAGATGAAGAGAACAGGATACACAGCCCAGAAATACATTTTACTGACGGTCAACTGATCATTCCCATGGCAGCGAATTGTGTCTTCAACAAATCCTGACAGGAAAACTGGATGTCCAGATGCAAAAGTAAAATACTGGGAACCTTATCAACTACCTTATGAAAAAATCAACTCCAAATTTCCTAAGGACTTAAACATAAGATCTGGATCTGTAAAACTACATGAGAAAAACCTATGGCAAAGTTTTTAGCATTGTTGTGGTCAATGATTTTGTTTAGAGTTGACTCCAAAAATCGCAAGCAATAGAAGCAAAATCAGACACAATGATTAGATAAACCTACAGGCCTCTCCATACAACACAGGGATGGCCGCAACTCACCCACATGGCTGACACTGACAGAGGATCTACAAAGTGCGGTACAGGCTTACAGGATACCCTGAGGGAACTTGACTGACCTCATCAGATACAAAAGTTACATTTTCTGTTGTATAGGTCTTGCTTTACCTCCGTCCTAACCATCCAGCAGAAAAGTATAAAAATGAGATATATAAGATAAAGCCATAATAATATGCTGAGCTGCAAATGGTTCTAGTGAACAACTTCTGTGAATAACCCACTAGTATCGTGGACTGTTGGACTGTATTGGAGTGTTGTGCTGAATTCAAGCATCTATAATAATTGAAAGCCAATAGAATACCCATCTCTCACAGCACTAAACAAAAAAGGGGGGATACAAAGGAAGGACCATCCTGTATTTGTATATACAGAATTAGTTAGGATAAATATGCAGCTAATTTCATGTAATTCTATGAAAAGAAAGATTTTCATTAATAGTGTTTCGACAGGATATCCTGTCTGCTTCTTGTACTATGGACAACCACTAGGGAGATAACAATATAAAAGTATTAATTACTGAAACTACTAAAATTCAGCTTTAAAAAAGGTATACAGCTACATTCTCTTAATTCAATGGATAGAGGCATCTGCTGTAATAGTGTTTGTAAATAGAATATCATGTCTACACCTTGTACAAAAAATGACCAATAAGCAAACAATATACAATGTATTAATTATTGAATCTGTTCTAATAATTTGATTTGAAACTGTCTCATTGCTATTTGTTCTTCAATAAAATTATGGAAAACAAAATGATGCAGCACAAAAAAAAAAAAAAAAGAAGCAATCAGCAAAGTGGAAACATAGCCCATGTGGTGTGAGAAAATATTTGCAAGTGATATGGCTAATGAGTCAGTACACAAAGCATGAGGAGCCCAAACTTCTCAACATAATGTAGTTTGATTTAAATATGGGCAAAGGATATGAATAGATGCATCTCAGAAGAATGCAGGCCGTGGTCAAAAGGCATAAAAATGGCCAATGTCACAAACTGTTAGAGAAATCTAAATTGAATCCATAATGAGATATCACTTCACACCTGTCAGAATGGATGTTTCCAAAAGTGGAAAAAAATATATTTGTATAAGCTAGGTGGTCACTACACCCTAACTGTCCCGAAGAACCTTTCAAACACTGTATCATGTACTCTTATGAACCCCAGAACCTGCTGTGTATTGATTCAACTTAACATTTCAAAACAATATATTCTATTTTTATTTTTTTAATTTATTTTTTTAATTGAAGAACAAATAGCAATGAGACAGTTTCAAGACAACAGGACAGATTCTATAAATTAATACATTGCAAACTGTGAAAACAATATTTTCCCAGTGTACTAAAAAACAAAAAGAAAATCATGCAATTAAAAAAAAAAAAGAAAAAAAGCAGAAATTGTACAGTGAGATTAAGCATAGGTAGGAAAAGGCTTTGGTCTGTGTCTCCCAGCCTAACTCTAGAAATGCACAACCGCCATGGAAAGTTTGCACTGTCCCTCCTCGTGCCTGACTCAAGTCCCCTGCTAGCGTGTGTGCGAGGGGGCTGCACAGTTCAGTGATTGGGAACCAAGTATTCTGAGTGTGAAGTCAGTTCTGCCAAGTACTTGTGCAAAAGCTTAATCCCTGTGCCTAAATCCTCTTATCTATAAAATAAGGATAATGCTAAATACTTGCCATTAAGAACTAAGAACTGTATAAAGATGTGGACATAAATAGTTTTTGCAGTGTGATGGAGAAATTAATTTCACAAAACCCATAAATGGTCACAAAGTACTAAATTATAAATATGGATAAGGGAATCAGGTTATCTAATTTGAATAATTTTTAAATTATTGTATTTCAAGCTTATTAATTTCATTATAAGAAGTGGTCAGGTCTCACTTGAAGGTTTATACAGTGCCAACATAGTCTACTGAGAATGAGCCAAGAGCATGTATCTGTGTATGTGAATGTGTGTGTGTGTGAGTGTGTGTGAGAGTGTGTGTGTGTCTATACTGGGGTATCTAGTGAGGACTAGCTAATACAGACTTAAAACCTCCAAATGTCACATAAGGGAAGAATTTGCAAACCACGTCAGAAGTGATTCCTGCGATGAGGCGCTGGAGGGCGCTGTATGTGTGGTAGAGAGCCCCCCCACCCCCACCCCCCAGGAGAAGTCCTCTCGGAAGCTTTGGTGGAGTAGCAAAAAGTAGGTCAAGAGGAATACAGGCGAGAAAGCAAGCTTGTCATCAGCTTGTTGGGAGCTACAAATGATAAACTAAGGCACTTTACTCTTAAGGTAGAATTCAAAAACTGCTGAGAAATAAAACAAGTGCTCTTCCAGGCAGAAAATAATTAGTTCTTAAGATAAGAGGCACCAACACTAATTCTTATGAAAGACCACGGTGATATTAGATTTTGTGGCTTTGGAAAAAGTAATTATTGCTCATGAGTTTAAATCTCCCACTGGTATACATTTGCTCCCTATGAGTAAAGTATTTAGTGATATACTTGAACAAGACTAGCACCGTGCACAATATCTTACCTTTAAAAAATAGTTTTAAAAACGTATTTACAAAATTAATGCCGAAAGTCTTATAATGAAAGCCCAAAGAGGGTCTTTTCAAAATCAAGTACCTTTTTCAAGATGGTATTAAGATAGCAGATAGTTCAATTAGCAATCAGAAGAATTTCTATTTTAGAATTAGTTAGATATTTAGAATATAGTCAGATATTGTCATCTACTTCTTTATCTATAGAAGCCTTTTGGGTTGAGTACATGGGATGAATATCTGAGGCTATTTGAATAATCACAAAAAGTCTCCCCTATATCACTAAACAATATTACGAAGAGATCACTGGCTATGGTAACGTTAGTTACATGTGCTTAATCCTAAACCTAAATTGAAAGTTAGATATTAACTAGCTCTTAGTTAAGCTGTGTGATTTCATTTATCCATGGAAATGGTCGTTTTAATTAAAGATATAGCCCTAGTAAATAGCGATAAGTGGCCTCAGGATCTACATGAACTACCAATTACAAGGGTTGAGTATATATGAGATACCACTACTATTGATATTAAAAGAGGAAGGGAATTAGCATTCATAGTCAGGGACCCATGACTTTGTGTCAACTCTTCTTACTTGTTATTACGATAGTGCCTGCAAACAATCTGTTTGGAAATGCCCATGAGAGTTACAAAGCAAGAATTTATCTTAGCTTATTAATGGAAAGTTAATGAGACAAAAACATGGTCTCAGTCCTACGCTACTTCTTTTCCCACTGCAGATATCCTTCTTTCACTTTCTTGGAAAAATGTTTAGTCAATGTTCCCATTTATTTTATGGTACCCAAAGACGAACACCGAGAAATGTACTTCTAGCATAAAATGGTTATATCAGGGTGGAAATACATTTTGCTGCAGCCTCCAGAGGTTTTTGTCAAAGGATAACAAATATATGAATCAACCAAATTGTCATCAGGAATTTAATTTTTTCAGAGCTGCATAGAACTAGTTTGACTCAGAGGAATCTACGACATCCTGCCTTGAACATAGGTACCCAATATCCTGGAAAATACATTATTGATAAACTGAGCATAATCTAATGAAAATAGTAAGTCAACAAAAATAAGAAAATAAAACTGCCATTGCTTTTTAAGAAATATTTATTTTAGAAAAAAAATCTGTTTTTTGACTATTTTGAAATACTGGGCAGTTTAACAATAAATAAAATGAAATACTGCTTGCATATTTGTGATTAATTATATATAAAATATTTTATCAAATGATGAAAAACAATTTGCTTCCAATGCATAGGCAAAGTTGTAACACATCTATTCCCCACATTGCTTCTGACTAGATTTCAAGATAAACAGTTGCTACTGGCGCCAGGGAGATGGCTCAGTGGAATAAGCACTTCCCTGCTAAGTGCAAGAGCCTGAGTTCAATCCCCAGTTCTGCAAAAAAAGAAAAAAGTTGCTATGGCACTTGGTGTTGAAGGTACATTTCCCAATTTCCAAGAAAAGCATCTTACTCAGAACCGTGGACCAGAGGGAAACCCCTCTGCACCTTGATGGCTCTGCCCTCGTGTAGCACACACACAAGGGTCTTCTAGCTTCTGACATTCATATTGTCTTCCATTTTCTACATCACGTGAATAAAAAAGGCCTCTGCTTGGAAACAAAGTCAAATCAAGAAACGAACCTGAGCCCCAGTCCACCGTAGCATAGGAGGGATGGAACGGTTTGGAAATGGCTTCATGTTACTTTGACACATGGCCTCTTCATCTTGTCATGTCCCAAGCTCTGTTTTCACAGCAGATATTTCCTTGAAACATCTTTCCTATCAAAAACATTCAGAGACAAACCACCTGCACAAACTGTTTCAAAGAAACAAGTGCAGTGCCCTGCATTGCGATGTACAAGAGAAATATATAAATGCCCTGGAGCAGGACTATGGTGGGGGACATAATGCAGTAGTCAGGCCTGTACCCACCTACGCAGAGCTGGACTCCCGGTAGCCTCACAGGGGCTGAGGCAGCAGCAAAGGCTGACTGATGTGAGTATTTTAACAGGAATCCAGATGCTGTGAACAGCATTACTACCCCGTGGACTTATTTTCTCAAAGAGCAAACAACTCCTGGCAATATCAAAACAAGTAAACACAGAGAAAAACCTTGAACAAAATCCTGACTTTCATTCACTTAAACAACTGCTCGATTCCTGAGCAATTCAATTTATATTAAGATGACATCACATTTCATGGAAAGTAAAATTGGTTGCAGTCTTCTGTAATTATATCTCGGTGTTTCACCTCCCTGCCTATGGGAAGCCAGCCAGGCCGGCTCTGTACCCCGTAGAATGGCTAGTATCCCCTCCCCACCAACTGGACACTGACTGCACACTCTCTCCTTTTGTAATTTCTGGGTGGCCCCCAAGAATGGTGCTGAGGTTATTGACAGCCAGGCTCCTTCTGAGGTGGCACGTGACCCCTGCCATTTCTGCCTGCCTCAGGCCTGGCATGGGGTGGATCACACCCTTGCAGACTCTGTGCCCATCAGAGCAAAAGACCTTCCCTGGGAGCTGCTCTGGTCCCTTACACAGACCTTAATGCCCACCTGCTTCCACCTCTGCAGGTGGGCTTGGGCACACAGCCGCTGCCTCTGCGCACTTCTCTCTGCACTCCTCAAAAATATTGGAAGGAAAATGTAAGGTTTCAGGGAAGCAAAAGCTAGTGAAAGTGTAGCTGTCTTTCATCAAGTGAATATATGAAGGCTTTCAGAACTAAAGATGTGTCAGCGATGGGAACATCATTTTTATCACCTCCTCCATTCCAATTTCCACTAATTAGTATTTGTGAAATAATTAGGGCAATTCTATATAATATAATCTTTTCTAAATAAATACCTTTAAAATTAAAATCGATCATATTTCTCCCTTGACCAAAATCTTCAGTGAATTTTTTTAGTCAAACATCTTTAAAAAAAAAAACAACAACCAAATACACAGAAATGAAAAATAAAACAGTGACTACCAGGGACACAGCGTAGGGGAGAGAGGAATTGTGGGGATGGACGTAGCTGAAAAGGCACAAAGGTACAAACAGGTAGTACAAACTAGTAGAAAACTATGACTAGTCCAACATGTAGACTACGAATAATACTATCTGGTAGTATCCAGGAGCTTTGCTAAATGAGATTATAGTTGCTGTATTATGAAGCTATGAGAGGATGGCTATTAATTCATTTCATAGAGACATGCTTTCCTTATTTATGTATCTACTAACATACTTTAGTAACATTTCTTTTTAAAGTTATTTTCTAGAAGTAGCTCATTTTCTTCAAATAAAAATACACTCTTCGTGGTGTGCTACATAACACCATTTTAAACAGTAATGGGCCCCATATACCATTGTAGTCCTATAGATTATACCACAGCCAAAAAATTCTGTCCAGTCTTTTTTTACTGTCTTTTCTGATTGGATCTGTTCTAATACACAAATACTGCCATGTTGCTGTCACCTACATTGTTTGGCACAGTATCACGCTCTGTACACTTGTAGCCTGGTAGAGTGAGCTACACCCCACGGCCCAGGAGCATAGTAGGTCAATAGCTTGGCTTGCGTTAGTACATCGTATCAGGGCCACACAGTGCAAATGGGCTAAGAAGACGCCTCTTGATCTCCCCATCATTAAGTGAGGGCTTAGTTGTATACGAAGAAAATAAAAGTCCCTGTGCTCTCAGTGGCACAGGCACTGGGGGTGTTGAGGTGATAAGGCCTGGAAGTGTTGGAGGCAGTTCCGGAAATCTCCTCAGCAAAAGAAAGTACAGATTCAGGCGCCGGGAAGATGCACTTCCCTGGCAAGTGCAAAGGCCTGAGTTCAATCCCCGGTTCCCCAAAACAAAGAAGAAGAAAAGTACGGATTCAGGCTCTGATCTTGTATGGCCCCCAGGCTCTGGCTCTAGAATCCTTCCCTGAAGTACTCACCCTCACGCTGCCCTGGCCCACCAAACCCTGCCAGGGAAAGTGCACTAAGGTCACCCCCATCTCCCTCCCCACGCTTTGGTTCTAACTGCTCCTTCTCTCCTGTCCCACCATTACCTACCACCCAAGCAAACACCTACCCCCTCTGAGATGTTTTCTCCCATGCCCCTCCACCTTTGCCTTCCCCTCGCACTCTGCTCTGACGTCTTTCACAGGTTTCGTCACGGCAGCTTTGACCGCTGATTCCTAAGGAACCAGACACTGCCCACACCCCACGTCTTTTTCATGACAGTCTTGTGAAACAGGCGCTGACCACGTCTTCATTTCATAGATAGGAAACTGGGCTCCAGAAAAGCTACCCCATTTGCACAAGGCTGCGATCACTGCACTCCTTTGAAAAATCTTTCCCTGGTACCTGCTGCCTTTCTCTACTCTGTGACTGAAGCACCAAGCACCAATCACATCTTATTCACCTTCACGTGCCCAGCACTCAGAAAGGCTCAAGAAGTGCGGTGGCAAGAATCAAACTTAGGGTTTTCTTCATGGGCTTAACCCAGTAGGGAACTTTTTTTTTTTTTCAGAACCAGGGATCAAACTCAAGCCCTTGCGCTTTCCAGGTAAGCACTTATTCTACTGAGCTATCTCCCTGGCCCCTAGTAAGGAGCTTTTAACTCATAAATTCACAAAAATTCTCACCTCCAGTTTCTACTCCATTCTCATAAAATGAGAATGCTAGGTCACAGGACAGCAATTTGCAGCTCAAATCGTAACAGAAATTGAAAGCATGTACAGGACATTCAAGTAACAGATTTATAACATTTTCTAAACAAACTTTCAATAATATACATGTTAATTGGACAGAACATGTTCGCATAATATATAATAATATTATATATTAATATATTTTATGTATGTTGTTGTATAGAATTACCTTAAGTAATAAATGAAATGTATTTGTTTATATTTTTCAGATTATTGTGATTTCAACCCTTTCACTCCTTTTTTTGTGACACATTACATTTACTGAAAATGATACATTTTACCACAAATGGAAAAAAACAAAGGTACTATTCACATGCATATCAGAAGTAGAAACATTTCAAGCTGGACACACAACCACCTTTCAGTCCTTTTATGCCTGCTTTGCACCGAGCCACTTGTGGCAGTTACATCTATTTATCACATGTCTTCTTAATTTGGGGTATATTGGAGGTCTCTAAGGATTTTCCAGATCTCAAGGTTCCAGAGCTTTTACTAGTTAAGATTGTGAATCTCAGAATTGTCCAGTCACTAACTATGACTAGAAGATGAGTAGCAAAGCTGCTCATCTTCTCTGAGCGTTGGTTTTCTTACACATGAAACTGATGATTAGTTATTTCTTTACTCAAAATGCTTAACCCAATATCTGTCTCACAGAACAGATAAATATTGCTCAATAAATTTTGTTTTAAATTTGTTATGCTCAATAAATATTGTTTTTAAATTTCATGTGTCTTAAAGGCCAAAACTAGTTTTTTAAAATAAATGTCTCAACTATTATATATGGAAATGCCAGCATCCTCTGTCATTTTTGTCATTGTATCAAGTTGCATTTATTTCTTTTAGTTTCCCTTTACTGGTAGAATGTGTTATCATTATCTGATATTGGTCTTTCTAATTCATAAACATATGAGCTCATTTTACTTAATAAACCATATCAATGTTTAGGTTACCTTTTTTTCACTGCTCTTTGGTAAAACTTTGGAACTTGGCATTTTCTAAATGTTAATTGCTTTTTTTTTTCCTCCCTGCAGTAATTCATTATAAACACACACTTTTGAAGTAGGATTAGTCTTCTACAAATATTTTTCAAGTAGAAGTAAAAAGTTAAACCTTTGCTTTAGATGCAGAGAAGATATTTATGAATAAGCATCAATGATTTAGAGTCACCAAACTGGCAGAAATCTAGGATGGGGTATTTCTGTTTTCTGTTTGTATGGTTCAAGAAGCTGATATATAAAAATTTCTTAACAGGTCAATCTGTTGAGATGTTCTGTGTTGAAATCCAGAAATAAAGAATTCTGAGAGGGAGAGATTAGGAAGGAGTACTTAGTGTGCACTTGCAACTGAACATCAAAATCTGCTGATGTTTTGGGTGACATGGGTGAGAAGTCAACCTTTCTATGACTAAATAACCAAGGTCCCAAATCCTTTGACACTAGACGGAGATACATTTCAAAGGGGAAGGGTCAGAAAATCTATTCACTCCACACTCATTGTATGTTTTTATATGGCCAAACTCTTTTATCCAGTGTTCTCTAAGTTCACAGACCCTGAAAGAGCTGAGTATTTGGTTTTTTTAGCTGAATATTTGTGATTCATGTAGTTCTCGGGGAGTGAGATAGATATTTCAAGAGGTTAGGGATTTTTGTAAGCCAAGGCCACAAAAAATATCAGTGCACAGCTGAAGCAAGGACACATTCTTCATACCTGCCTTTATTATTGACACTGGGTTTATTTCTTCAAAGATATGAAAGTGGTATTTTTCACCATTTTTATGGTAAACAAAATACATAAAACAAGAAATATAACACAAAGTTGTACATACTTGCAAAATCTGATCTAATAGAGAAAAATAAATTACCTTTTTGATTTTTCAGTAAATCTGTTCTCGCCTCTTAAAGAAAACTGAAACGTAATTTTTTTTTATTTATAAATAGCACTATGGTTACAATTACTGTTGTTATTTGACTAGAAGGCATACTAAAGGATAAAGGGATGGATAAGTATGCGGAGACTGTAAAGGGAGTGGAATGGCAATGACAGAGGAGGCTTCGTGTCAGTGGGGTGAGCACACAGATTGCGAAGCGCCACGTGATAGAGAAACATTTAAGACCTATTTGAGAAATTTGCTTCAAGGAATGAAGTTGTTGCCATCAGATTTATATTTGTAATTGCCATCATCTATCGGAAACCAGTATTTCTTAAGAAGTAAAACAAAGCGTCAAATTAGTTGTATTCTGCCAGTTTTCATGATCTCAATAGACTGTGAAATCATCACCATGATGAGCAACTTCTAGCCTCGCCATCCTGAAGAACCTCATCGGCCCTGTAACGGAAGGCTCCCGTGGCAGCCCACCTGGTGCCCAAGAATTCCCATGGTGCTCCTGCTTGACACCAGTGTTGGCAGCAAGGACAGCAGCTGTAGAGTCAGACAGTGGGTCCCAGATAACTAACCAAGTTCTGTGAATTTTTAGTGGCTTTCAAGAAGTTGTTTAGTATTTCTGACTTTCTGTTTATTGAAGGGTGCAGATATTCTCACTTCTGTTCAACATAAGATTTAAATACAGAGATGATCATAAAAGGCTTAGTGCAGTACTGATACTTAAATGATAGCATCGAATGCTTTTCACAGCTCAAGTTCAGACACACTGAACACTTTTTCACTCAATCACAGACCTTTCTTTCTCAGTTTCAGTATGTATCGTGGCAGTAACTGATTTACATAAAAATGCATTTTGTGTTCACCAAATAACTACTAATGCTGTTATCTAGCTTATATTAGAACAATTCTATTGGATAAAGCTTTTTTTTTTTTTTTTTTTTTTTTTTTTTTTTTTTTTTTTTTTTTTTTTTTTTTTTTTTTTTTTTGTCTTTTTGAGACAGGGTCTCACTATGCAGTTCAGGCTGGCCTTAAGCTCACTTTGTAGCTCAGGCTGGTCTCGAACTCACAACAATCCTCCTGCCTCAGCCTCCCGAGTGCTAGGATTACAGGCCTGTGCCACCATGCCCGGCTTGCTGTTAAATTAAAAATATTGAAGAAAATATAGAGAAATGAGCACCAGAGAAATAGAAGGAATTAAAAAGAAATGGGCAATAGGAGTAAGTGAAAGAATAAGATAGTCACTCAAGGGGCCTGGGGTGCTGCTCAGTGATAGAGCACCCCTCTCATCTGCCTATGGACCAGAGTTCACCCCAAGCACTGCAAAGCAAAATGAAACAAAGCAAAAAAATGACTCTTAATCAGAATACACCGTGATACACCGGACAAACTGCCACGTGAAATGAATGGAAAACCTCGTCCTGCTTTGTTGAGCTACAGACCTCAAACAGAACCCAACGTGTCTAAGTTTCACTTATAAGATGGCTAGTAGATGAAATCATCCCCCAAGAGTCACCCAATTCTAGTATTGTAAAATAGTCTTGATTTGAAAAATCAAGCAACACAAAATCTGTAAGCAAATCCAAAACAATAAAATGTCTACCTCTTTTGCACAGTTTGTTAAGTAAATATGTATAGCTATTCTCTTCACACATAGCAGTAATCATTTCACTCTTTTCATGCAAAAGCTTTGCAGAATTCAATATGAAAGACCATGGCAATCCCAGGTCATTTCTCCAAAGTCAAACTGATGGCTGCTGTTAACCAGAGAAAACATCTGGAAAGCCATCTGCTACCTTTCACACAGGGGCTGTCAAGCCCCAGCTATTCCCTGCTATGACATACAGTGTCCTGCATAATGCTGTGACTGCGTGGAGCACCTTCAGTGGATTTTTCAGTGGAAGAACACAGCCAGAGGGCAAACTGATTTCAGCCCGGGGGAGGGGGGGTAGGTATGACCTTGTTTGAAAGCAGAGGCACCCCCTCAGCATTTTCCCAGGAGTCATTTTAAACCAGAAAGCACTGCTTCCAGTCAGAAGCACAGTTAGTTCATCTGTATATTCTATAGCTCAGTGCATGAAGGCCTAGTGAAGGGAGTCGCTGTGTCATTAATAAGCATGTGGGTTCCTGCATCCTCCTAGCACAAAGCAAGAAAAGGGCCCCAAGTGGACATCTGCAGCACAGCAATGAGCCTCCAAGCCATGGCCCTGGCCTTTAACCCACCGATTCTGCACAATGCCATTAGTGCAATTCATTCTCTAGACAGTGACAAATTATTCTGAGCTGTGAAGTGGTATCATGAAGGAGAACCATAATGAATCTGTTCCATGTTCCAAAATAATGAATTTTTACTTTAAAAATGGTCACAGCTATTTTTGTTTCTTAGCCTTTCCATTTAACTGGAGAGCAAATCCTTTCATTTTGCCCATGATGTCCTATTACTCCCTTCTAGAACTATTGGGACCACAGTGTCGCCTGACTCATTCTGGCACTGTTGCTGTAGTCTCTGTCCTCTTTGCACCTTGTTTAGACCATTGTATGCCATCTGTCCCTGTGCTTGACTAGCTCTGATGCACTGTTACTTGCTATTATAAGTATGGAATTTTGTTCAAAATATATAAAATAAGTAAAATACTACATTTTCAACTGATTAAAAATTATCAAATAAACTTGAAATTATTTGCCTACATTGTAAATATTATTTCATTGCTTTGCCGGCTTTTGTCCTGTAATTGATTCTGTCTTTTAACAAAATGATCCATTTGCATCATAAATTTTTAAATGCCCTGCCACCTACACATAGCTCCTAGACCATTCCTAAAACATTCAACCCTAAAGTCTACTCTCTTGTTTCAAATTCCTCAATGATCTTTCATAGCAAAAGCAAAGATGCTAGAACCAGTCTATGAAGGACACGTCCTGGAAATCCAGGAGCTGTTCTCCACTCTGCCAAGAAAAGGTTTCTAAAACTTCACTGAGTGTGAGAATAAAACCTGAGGAGATTTTTAGAAATGTACATTTTCAAGACATGTTTTAAAATGGTATTTCAACTGAAAACACATGTAAGGTGACCTAGTACTTTGTGTGATTCCTCTTGGGGAACTCTGGTTCCAAAACATGGGAGCATTAGCATAATTCTTGCCTTAGTCTTGTAGTTTTGCCCTTTTGGCTGGGAAGACCCACTTATACATGTGCCTTGATTTTTACGTTATTCTCTCAAACTGGACACTTTTCCTCTTCAGACAGATCTCTCCTATTGATCCTTCCCATCTCAGCTTTGAAGCCACACTATCCAGCAAGCCCTGAGACCCCCACCAGGATTAAGGGCCACCACTGTGCCCATGACACTTACTTTGACCATAGCACCAAGCACAGTGCATCAAAATTGTACCCTTCCTATCTGGTTTCTCCATTGGTCTATGAGTTCTTGGAGGGAGAAATATTCTTGCATTCTGCATTGTATCTCCAGGGTCAAGTATAGAACTTAAAATAAAATAGCATGGGATAAACATTTGTCAAGGGGCTCAATGGTTTATGTGTTTTATTTAGTATAAATCACTGAATATCAACAGAGCCTTCAAAGTGCTTGAACTTTTTTCTCTTGACCTTGTTTTTATATCTCCAAGTTCTAACATATTAATCGAGTGTCTAATTTTAATACAAGAATAAATTATATAGCCTGAAAGATCTAAAAGAGCAGCCATCTCTGTTCAGTTTTGGCACTCTACTAAGTAGCTAGGTCACCTTTTTCAGATTAATATGCCTTGCTGGTCCTATTTTTTTAAGTTGAATAAGCTCATTTCTACTCCCAAAATTTTATTAATTCTAAAAATACTTATATTTCAGACAAAGTGCATACTTCAGTGTTGAATATACATTTCTTATTGTCCAAGGATATAATAAAAACCTTTCATGGTGCTGATGCTGATTTGTAACCCTGATACACACTGCACATCTCCTTTTGTTCACGCAGAATGGATAGGAGAGAGAAAAGATGACTGGTGGCCAATAGTGGTGGTTACAGCTGGCAACAGTAGAAGCGTGGGTGTGCGTGTACAACCTCCCGAAGCGCCTGTGTTGCCCACACGTCAGCAGGTGGACAGAGAAAACTGAAGGCATCAAAGTGACCTTAACCCACCCTCTAACCCGGACAGGAGTCACAACATGGCCCCACCTGGCTCCACACTGAAGAAAAGAATGACACTTTTTCCTTAAGTGCTTCTTAGGTATCACAAGGCTCTAAAGAACTAACAAAATAGTACTGATAATCTGGTAAATGACCATGTGAGTGGCTATGGAAATATCTCCTCTTAGTGCACAGTGCCATGAAGCCTCCTTTTGAAATAATCTGGCAGGATTTCTTAAGCATCTGGTACCCATCAATATAGTTTGGGACATCGTTCAGAGAGAAGTTCATTCATTCTTCCAGTTGCACAAAAAACAGCATATGTAAAAAGAAATAAACTAAACACTACAATTATTTTCAGAACTTCTGGGAGGATATTTTTTTATAAGGAGGTCAGAAAAAAGTTCTATGATTTGAATTGAGAGTTGCCAGGATCTGGTGGAGATGTTCCCAAGCTGAAGCCAAGGCCGGGAGGCATCAATGAGCTTGTCGTATTTAAGATATAGTCTGAGAAAGTAGTGAGGGCTGCACAGGAAGTAAAGTATGAGTTTGAGAGACAGAGGCCCGGCCATAAAGGAGCCTTCTGCACTAACAGAGTTTGGGTTTAATCTAGGCATGGTGGCACCTGGCTGTTGTCCCTGCTATATGGGAGGCTGAGGTCACTTCAGCCCAGGAGTTCCACATAGCAAGATCCTATATGGAGGGCTGGGGATCCGTTTTACCCTAGGTAGTGGAACAGCACCGAGAATTTTAAAGCTCTGGAGTCATCTACTCAGTGGCCCCAAGCTACTGCTTGTCTTAGGTACTTTTCTCATTGTTGAGACCAAACACCCAATACCCCAAGTTAAAGGGGGAAAGATTTCTCTAGCTCACGGTTTGGAGAGGTTTCAGTTCATAACTGCTGGCTCCAACACAACAGTTCATGGCTGCAGAAGATAACAAAAGCAACAGAGAGAAAGTGATACTGCCCCTCCTAGTGTACGCAGGCCTGCCTCAGGGCGTGTGCAGCGTCTGTACCCTTAACCCTACCACTGGACCACAGGTCAGTCACAGCCAGTCAGCTCTGAGAGTCCTGCTCCCCATGCCCGCATGAGACTCTAGGGGGACCTCTGCACAGTCCATCACACTGCTTTAGCTGTTTTCTCCCTACAGAGGAAAGGGCTCAGCAGATAAGCAGAAAGGCAGTCTCTCAGGGAAACTGGAATCAAATAAGGACAGGCACTGCTTTGTTTATGTACTTAAACCTGTTAAATATTTTATTCCACCACCTTCACTTAAATGGAAAGGTCACTTTTAATTTATTTATTATTGGTTTGCCTTACTGAAAAACCAAAATAAGATCGGGACTCATTTGCAATAAATAACGGCTGTCAGTCTATGATCCTGGAATTCAAAGTGAATGATTATTTAATACTTTTTCCCTGTGTTGACTTGTTAATTATTTTTAGTATTCAGTTTTGAGAAAAATCACAGGGAGGAAGAATAGACAGAGAATTAGGATTTAAGGGCAGCTTATTTTAATGAAGCCTTCCATGCCTTATGCAAGATTAGTTTAACTAATGAAAACATATCCTAAAATGTCACCTGACTATTCCCACACATTTATCCACAATTATTTACTTGAGGGCTGGGGAGACAGCTCACAGTGTCTTTCTGGCAAACACGGTCCTGATCTCCAATACCAAAATTAATAAATAAATATTTTTTTGAAAAATCACAATTATTGACTTGGCCTTACAGCTTTATACTTAATT
Source organism: Ctenomys sociabilis (assembly GCA_004027165.1). Lineage (NCBI taxonomy): Eukaryota > Metazoa > Chordata > Mammalia > Rodentia > Ctenomyidae > Ctenomys > Ctenomys sociabilis. The sequence goes on from PVKA01010837.1 coordinate 37,365, forward strand.
AGAACCTTGTCTGATAGTTTTCAGCTGGTCAAAATTCTTATCAGTTTAAATATAGATTATTTTTAACAGAGAATAACATACAATAATAAAAGATTCAGCAGTGCTTATGTTTATAAAATTTGAAGGAAGTGTTATTTTAAAGGTCAAACCTAAGAGTTATCAAGAACAAACAAGCTGGGCACAACAGGTAGTAAAGCCTATAATCTCAGCCCTCTGGAGGCTGAGGCAGGGTGATGATGAGTTCAAGACCAGCATGGGCTATAGCTGGAGAGACCCTGTTTCAGACAGAAAAATAAAATTTTTGTTAACTTTTTGAGAGTAAGCAAGGTGAAGTGTGCAAAGTCACCACTGTGGTCCTATTCCAGGCTGTTCCCGATACCCATGTTTATGTTCAAGGATTCCTATGTTTGCCGCATGGTATCAAAGCCCCCAGAACAGAGGTGACTGGGGTAAGCATTAATGCTGACTACTGTCAGGCATAGCTCAAAGTGCCGCCGTCAAGCCCTTGGGGCCACTGTGGGGAGAGGCAAAGATCTAGAGCAGCTCTTCTAAGTCACCCACAAAGAGGCACTTTTTATTATCAGGATTTGTCAATAGTTTAGTTTGAGAGTGTGGTGTGTTTCACAAGAACGCAGAGGCAACCCAGCAGTCTTGAAACGTAGGAAAACCTCTGGTTTATTGCGTAACACAAAAACTTTGCTCTGAACCTAAGTGACAAATTGGAACACAAACAGACCATGACAAGCTCTTATAGATAAGTACTCACCTTTTTAAATTGGCTTGGGAGAAATTATGAAACACAGAATAGATACTCCTCAGCTAGCGACTCTAACAATTACTCTCATTGGAAGAGGGAATTTGAGACATAGCATATAGCCAACATTTTAAACAAAAATTATAGAGCATCCCAAATTGCTCAAGTCACATTTCTTATTTAACAGTGAATATATTTAAATGAAGATGAGCTAAAGGGTTTGGTACTCATGGAAACATGATGGGAAAATATACTAGGTCTCATTCAAATCCACTAGAAGAAATATATTAACATTCTAGAGGTTCTTGTTGTCTTTTAAATACCACTCACTGAGGAGGAAGAAAAACCACCCCTAAAAAAAGTTCAGGAGCATATTATTAGAAAAATGCTGGTTAGAAAAAAATATAAACTGGATTTTAAATAAATTTGGTATTAATAAAGGACATGCTGGGCATGGGAACACATGCCTGTATTCCAACATTCAGGACATTGAAGTGGAGGGTCCCCTCAAGTTCAAGGCCAGCCTGAAGTGTGCAGCAAGGCCTTGTCTCGAGAAACAAAAATAAGTAAATATAACAATAATAATAGTGACAAGGCACATGGGAAAAGAAATAAAAACCAATTTAGTCCTTTACAACTGTGTTAAATCTGTCCTGCAAATAAAAGCCTAAAAGTGAGAGTAATTTCATGTATTTCTATCATTTCATTCAGCTGCTTTTACCCCATAATTCTTTTTTTTATCATTTATTTATTTATTTGCAACTTGGATTCACAGTGATCCTCCTGTCCCAGTCTCTCCAATGCTGGAATTACGGCTGGGTGCCACCATGAGGCACAGGGCATCAAACCAGGGACCTCATGCTTGCCAGGCCGGTGCTTACACCACTGAGATATCTCCCAAGTCCTCAATGAGTTGCTTTGAAAGCATAGAATTTGTGACTGTTAACCTACGAAATAAAACACAAAAATCACAACTTAAAGTTTGAGCAAGGATGCCGAATATTTGGAACTTTATCCAAAGTCATAATGGACATCTGATTAAATGAGATTATTACAGCTAATTTAAGATACATAGAGGCACACATGGAAATCATCCAAATTGTATACATTAAAATCCCACCTAACATTTTAAATCAATTCTTAAAGGTTTTCATATCAGAAACCCATATCTAACTGTACATTTTTTCTTATGAAAATACAATTAGGGGCCAGGGCGATGGCTCAGTGGAATAAGCACTTCCCTGGCAAGCGCAAGGGCCTGAATTCAATCCCTGGTTCCACCAAAAAACCAAGAATTAAACTGGTGCAAAGGGGGACGTAATAAAACACCACTGGCAGAGAACAGTTTTCAGACCAAGAAGCTAGAATAAACTGCTGGCAATCCAAGTCAAGAAATACCATACTCAGATTACCAAAAATCAGGACAAAAATATTTATTAAAGTAGGAAGAGAAAAATGCATTGCTTACAAATAACAATCGCTAAAATACAAAAAATACCTATAGACCCTTCCCTAAAATACTAAATAAATAAATGAATGAATAAATTAATACAATCAGCAAACATGGAGGCCAGAATGCATTTTTCTTCAGAATGCATTTTTTAAATGCTGAAGTATAATAACTATCAATGTAAAAATCAGATATATGCTCTGTGTGTGTGTGTGTGTGTGTGTGTGTGTGTCTGTGTGTGTGAAGGGGAATCTATGATCAGAAAAAGGAAAATTATGGATACTTGTGGCCAGAGAATTGCCCTAAAAGACTGGCTACAGAACAGTGTCTAAATAGAAAGGAAAAATTAAAGAACTCCTGAACCATCAGGAAGGGAAACAGTGCAAACACAATAATTGTTTTTATCCTCTTGAGTCTACAGCAAAGGAGAGGCTGGTCACCTTGCAGGGACCTTCCCAGTCCTATGGTTATGGGGAGGCTTGGCAAATAGTCTCGGGTAGTGGAGCGGGGTGACCTGCCCCAGCCCGAAGGACTTCCAGGCATCTCTAGGGGTACCCAGTTAGCAAGGAGACTGGGATCCCGTGACCCAGAGTGAGAGGATGGGCACCTAGACGGGGACATCTGCAGAAACCGGGATGATAAGTGGTTTATTTCTAGATATTGCTACAGGTTCAAGTCCGAAAAGTCAAGTCATTGGCTGGATCACATGGGAAGACAGAAGGAGAAGCTTTGTCCACACTAATGGAAAAATTTTTAATAACTGGACGCATAAAGTTAGAATCAACAATGGAAGAGGATTCTAGTGAAGTGAAAATGACATTGTAAATTTAGTGACTAGCCCATGAGAAGTAAAATTTAAAAAATAATCCCACTTGCTTATTTTATTCTTGTATAAATATCTAAAAGCCACATTTACCTGTTTGTGTATTAACACCACTCTCAGACTTGAAGATCTCAAACTATTCAAGACCATTAATATTAACTATATTATCATTAATATTAACTATAAATATACAGTGATTCAATACAAGAGAAAAATGATTAAGCTATCATTTGAAACTAAATGTTTGCTGCCCTGCCGGCCCCGCTCCCTGGGCGCGCTGAGACAGCAATTGAGACTGGGCGTGGTGGCGCGCACCTGTAATCCCAGCTCTAGTGAAGCTGTACACAGGTGGATCACTACGAGTCTGATCTAATAGGGAGACCCTCAACACCCTGTAGACCCTTGCCCAAAATAATAAAAAAAAACTAAGTGTTCAGAATTCAACTTTTAAAACAAATATTTAAAATAAATAATATCTACTTAAAAGTATAATCGTTATGTAGCATCAAGTCATAATTGACTATATAATGTGTGAATGACAGGCATAAAGGACCCAAATAAAATAATTTTATAAAGTATCTAAAAACAATGCCTGTTTCATAAAATGTAGCAAAATTAAAATATAATCAATAATTTAACAGAAAGATAGTGAAGTCATATTTGTTCTTTGAAAAGATGAAGCCCTTAAAAAAAAAAAAGATTATCATTGTTTATATTTTTGGAGCACCATTTTCTACATCTTATTTAAAAGATCATTCTGAATCTAACAGGCTTTGTGGAAGAGTGAGAGAAAAGTGGAGAAGTAACTGCAAATATTTTTGTGGTGACTCCTTCATTGTCAAATAACTCTGAGTCATATTTGACATCTCTGGAGATCATTTTTAAATACGTGTTGTTTGCAAGAGCTGAAAAATACTTTTTAGTGGAAGCTGTAATTTGTGTCTCAAAGACATAAATCATCTCGTCAAAAATCTCTGAAGTAAAGGAAGAATGAATCATGCAAAAGTCACTTTTTTTTCCTCTGTTTGTATCGTTCTTTCCCTTCTAGAAATTATTTACGTGTAGAATGCCTTCTTAGCAGAGCCACTCTTGTCTATATAGAAGTTTAATGAGCTTAACTCTCTCTGGCTGAATTATAAGATGGAAATGAATCAAATTCATACATTGTAACACCTGAACTAACAATGAGATTGGGAATCAAAGCCTGCGGGTGCAGCTCCGCCCTGGGATGCTGGTGTAGCACATAATGCAGTCCCGATTTCACTCCCCAGTACCACAACTACAAAAAATTCTAAAAAATAAAATCAAATCACTGTTTCAGTTCTTTAAAACACAAAATATAAGAAATCTAAATCACTAGTAAATACTTTTTCATTACAATACTTTGAAAGTATAGTTTAATACTAAAGACTGAAATTCTGACTGATAGTTACAAATTTCTTTTCTGTTTGATTTCTCCTCTTACGGTTTTTCTTCTTTCTCTCTGTCTTCCTTTTCCTCTCCTCCTCCTTCTTCCTTCTCCTCTTTTTTCAGAGGCAGTGGTAACTTGCCTTTGTGTTTGCACAGTATGACCTTTGTTTCTGAGAGCACTGAATTTACTTTTCTTAAATAATTTTATTGAGGAACAAACAGCAATGAGAGAGTTTCAGTAATTAATATGTTGCTTATTGTTTTCTTAGTGATTATTCATTGTACAAGATGCAGACATGATGTCCTGTCCACAAACACTATTAGAACAAATCTTTCTATTCGTTGAATTAAGTGAATGTAGCTGTATATCTATCCTAACTATTTTGAATATACAAGGAGATTATGGGGCCACAGAGGAAAGTGATCAATGATGTAGAATGTGTCTAAGGAGAGTCACATGGAGAGAAAACTTTCTGTCAGGCTTTCACAGAGAGCAAATTGGTCAAGCAATGGCCATGGCTGACACTGACAAGGGATCTACAAAGATTCATCTGAATCTTTCATATTTAGTACCAATAATTACTATCAAAAAAAACAAAATGTTGCTACAAGGATTTCAGGATAAATCCTGAAGGGATTTGACTGTCCTTATCAGATACAAAAGCTACATTTCTTGTTATATAGGTCTTGCTTCATCTTGGTCTTAACCATCCAGCAGAAAAGTACAAACACAAGGTATAAAAAGTAAAGCCATATTAATATGCTGAGCTGTAAAAGGCTCAAGTCAACAACTTCTGACATTGCCAGTCTTATGGAAAACCCACTACTACTATGGACTATTGGACTATATTGGAATATTTTGCTGAATTCACACTACTATAGTATTTAAATGACAATGGAATACTCTTCTCTGACAAAACTAAACAAAAAAAAAAAATAAAATGGAGGGATCTGAATGCACTGAATTTAAACCTTGTGTAACACCAATCATTCCCATGTGGGATAGGCCTCTTTAATCACAGATAAAAACCCCATCTGCAAGTGTTCCTTTTATTTATATTTCCTACAACTATTATCAAAAAATGTGACTCTTCATTTTCATTACCATTGGTTGTCATAAATACATTCAAAATGCAAAAAGTATAGGTTCATCTGAATATTTCATATTTAGTACCAATAATTACAATCAAAAAACTAAATGTTGCTACAAGAACTTTTTGAAAAAATGAGTATACTGAAGCATCACCATAAATGAAAGGTTTTGACTATTCAAAATTCACCAGGAGATCCAACAGAACAGAAGGCTCTGCTGGCTTTGTTCTCCCATGTTTGTTTGTTTTTTGTTGTTTTTCTAGAAGCAGAGAATAAATTTTTTTTTTAATGATACAGAATTTCAAAATATATGACAGGAAATCAATAATGGTTGTTATATTGCATATTGTTGTCTTCCAAGTAATTGTTCAGATTATCAGACATAGGCATGAGAAATTGATCCAAAGAACTAAGTATTAACTGTTCCTTTCAATATACAAAAGATAGCTGAGATAATTGTAGTAATAATTCCTATTGGTTGTCTGCTGTACCTTCAATACTTGAATTTTGCCTAGTGCACAGGAGATGATAGATAGATAGATAGATAGATAGATAGATAGATAGATAGATAGATAGATAGATATAGAATATTAAATGAGTTTTGTACAATGTGCACTTCAGAATGTTTATTTATTGATCTGTTTATTTTTGTGATGTCAGGGACTGAACTTGGGGCTTTGTGCTTGCCAGGCAGGTGCTTACACTCTTGAGCCATATTCCCGACCCTCAGAAAATTTAAACTCTTCTATTGAATACAATAAAATAGAGTGGATGTGTTAAGCATAGAAAATGCATAACTTAGACTCTTAAAAGGGATAGGCAAAATTCACAAGCTCTATTAGTTAGAAGTAATTAAGTAAGCAGTTTTTGAAATACAGGAAGAATTTATAAGATGCATCCTTGTAAATGTATTAGAATTATCTAAAGAGAAAGACTAATAGGACAGATATAGACATAGCTACATGTGTAAATATAGACATAGACACCAATACAGGTACAGATACACATACAGATATATGGAAAGGTTTGCTCCAGGAATAAGTTCACATCATTACTGAGGCTGAGAAGTTTCTTGTCAGGTCCTGTCTACGCTGATCACCCTGGAATGCAAATAGCATGGCTCAGTGCATGTGCAAAGGCCTCAGAACTGCAGAAGCCAGAAGTGTGACTTGCAGTCAAGGCTGAGGGGCTTTAGACCTGGGAGGCATAAGCTGGTGCAAGATCTGGACCCTAAAATGCAAGAGAGTTGGGAGTCCTTATGTCTGAGGCCAGGAGACATGTCCCAGCACCAGGATGGAAAAAGAAGCCCTCTTTTCTCTTTCCTTCTTGCTGTATTCAGGCCCCTACCCTGAATAATGGGACAAGACCCCCTCACATCAAGAGCCACGGTTCCAGTAAGTCCACCAATTCACCCACCAGCCTCCTCTGAGAGCACTTCCACAGACATACCCACAAAGAGCACTTTACTAGTTCTCTAGTAGGTCTAGACCCCTCAAGTCAAGCTGACCCCTAAAATTCACCATTACAAATAAACTAAGAAGAACATATATAAGCACCTGATGTGTGCATCATATGCTAAAAATAGGTGAGGGAACTGAGAAGCCCAATAGTCAGGTGCGTTCAGTTGCCCAGCCCTTAAGGACAAGTCAAGTCTTTTGCTTCCTGTCCCCTTTGGGAACCTATCACTGTGGCCACATGCGTTTGTCTCTGTTACGTAGAGTGTGTGTTGGGCTTAATGTTCTGCTATGTCAAGTTCCTCTGCCCACAGCTCACCCCTGGGCCTCATGAGCATGTCACAGGCAGAGAGACGGAACATAAAACATCACGTGATCCCAAATTCCAGGATTAGTCACCTGCTCTTCTGGTGTATTTTCTGCCCCTTCATGAGTCTCTTTCTTCTCACTGTGTTTAAATGGATTTAATATATCAACCAAAGGTTCCTCATTTAGTCTGTGAATTTTCAGTTCCATGACCTTTAGGGTGGTTTGCTTAATCGTGTACTTCAAGTCTACTTACAGCATGTCTCATATGGAATAATTTTCATGAAATTATGATATATGTAAATATTTATTACATTTTAATAAAAACTAGGCATAGTTCCTTTGTAAAATTTTAGAGTTTAGCACAACTTCCCTTTGTTCTTTCCAATGAGTTGGTTTGAGAGCTAAAGTACACTTATTATTCACATGATACAAGCTCTAAGTGCTCTGTGGTTTAAATTTTATGTCCTTCTTTGCTCTTAAACAGATATTTTAACTTTAATGGGCTCAGATATTTTTCTGATTAAAATAAGAATAATAGGACTTCTCAAGAGTTCTAAAATTACCTCAAATCATAAAAGTCAGATGCCAAGTGTCATCCACTTGATAACAGAACTATAAATAAATGATTCTAAAAGAAAATACTCTCATGCTTCTTTTTAAACATTTGGGATTCTGTTATGTGAACACAGTGAATTCATCAGGGCCTGCAGATATGGTAGGAGGAAACCAATAAGGCGGGCTCATTCCCCAGATATGCAGTCAGGCCAATGTGCAGCAAAGGTGATGAGCCAGGTGAAGGCAGGAAGACCACAAGAACTCAGACTGACTCAGCATGAGAAGAATGCCACCCTGCAAGAAACAAGAGCAATGGGAGGGGCTGCAGAGCTTGTGACAGCAGCGTGTGAGGCTCTTGGTGGGAGCAGGAGTGCCCAAGGTAGCAAGCAGCACAGCACCCTGAAGAGAGAGTGGGTAAATGGTTATCTAATTCCATTCACTTCAAGGGGCTCTCTTTGCTTAGGAGCCAGATTTGCAATTGAATACCAACTTGAAAATCAGTGTGAGATAGAAATAAAAAGGAGATTGTAGACATTGCACCAGACGCTGATGTGCATGGCAGTCTCCCCAAAGAGCCAAGGAAGCAAGACCCGAACAGCCCAGATTCTTGAGCTCTTCTCTTTTAAAGCCCTGAGCAGAAGGCTATGAATAATATAGTAGTCCATTTTCCATTACTGTAAGAGAATACCCAAATCTGGGTACTTTATCAAGGAGACACATTTATTTGATCAACTGTTTTTGGAGATTGATAGTTCAAACAGTACAGCAGTGGCTCTTGAAAGGGCCCACTGCCCTGGCTCTACACCCCTGGTGTGCGCTGAGATGGCAATTGAGACTGGGCGTGGTGGCACATACCTGTAACCCCAGCTCCTGGGAGGCTGTAAATGGGCGGATCATTACAAGTCTGAGTAATCCCACAAGTAGTGAGACCCTGAACACCCTGGAGACCCTTCCCTAAAATACAAATAAATAAATAAATAAATGAAATGTGAAAGCCTTGTGTGCTGAAATACAAATAAATAAATAAATAAATAAATGAAATGTGGAAGCCTTGTGTGCTGATAGTGCCGCCTGTGATGGTGAGTGCCTCCTGTCCTCCAGCACTCAGTGTACAGCTGTAGTCTCCTGCCCAGAGCTACTCATCCCAATGCCCTCCACCAAATCCACATTCGAACCAGACAGGCAAAAGCCAAGAGAAGCGATGTCTTTTCACTTTCCCTTTCATGGTGTTGCTTATGTGTCTGGTCATATCCCATCGTTAGAAATCAGGCACATGGCAAGACCTGAGACAAGGAAAGATGAGCAAAAGCAATCCTTGACTAGCCTCCCTGCGCCAAGATGAAATTTAAGGGTTCTGTTCCAAAAGGAGAAAAGAATGGACCTTAAATATTGAAGGTTATCTCTGCAGCACTTTCATTTATAATAAATACTTGTTGCATGAACATTTCAAAATCTACCTTAAGTTAGATGAACAGCATTCCAATTCTAAGCCTCATGAGTTGTATAACCTGCAGCAGATTATTTAACATCTCTTAACCTCATTGGCAAAATGTAAGAAGCAATATGGATTTGTCAAATCTATTGAGTGGAATAGTGCATAGAAAACACCTAGCAGACACCTGGTGTGGAGTGGTTGGTCGTAAATGGTAGTTACCATGGTGATTGTGTTGTACGACTTTCTTCATTAAAACTTCACTGACTTTCTTAGCCCTCAGGGAATTCCTCGTCTTTATGCACAGTTTCAACATTTAGTAATCAGTTCCATGCTGTCAAACAGGTCTGGCCTTGTGCTATGTTTCTGTCTTTCCAACTAAGAAAAGAACCATCCCATATTTCTGTTTTATCGGCATCCCTCACTTTGCTGCTATCATGGGTAATAGCATGATATTACTGGTCAAGGAATAACAACATAATTGAGATTAATGTAGAACAGCTCTACGCTAGGATCAAGAAACAAGAATCGCATCCATATCATAATTTCTTATGTTATTTTAAGAAACACCTCAACAGCCTATGATAAATGGGGATGTAAATAAGAACAGTATAAGCAGAGTTCAGCAAAGTTGAAATTTAACACATTCAAGAAGACTTGTCTAACTCTTTCATCAAAGGTAAACTCTGGCAACAATTACTTTTTGAATCCTTAATCTCAGCATTGTACAGTTATTATGTATGAACTTTGGACTTCATTTGTGTACATCTCTGTTTATTAATCTATAAAAGCAACTATAGTGAGCCTAATACCTTAAGCTTATTGTGTGGGGTAAATAAGATGATGTGCATATATTTCTGTTCACAGTGACTTGAACTGCGTAAGAGCTTAATGACAATGACCAGTTTTTACTGTTGGTGTCATTTTTCCTGTCTTACTTTCAAGATGTGTATTGCCTTAATTGGCATTCCAAACCTCTGGAGAATTGCCCTGGATCAAACAAAAGTGAATGCATTGCATGGAAATGACCAGACAGTGGGTTAAATGGTTTTAACAATTATGTGCCTCTTTTCAAAGTTTAAATATGATTATTGGGCCAGAGATATCATTCAGTGGCACAAACACCTGTGTAGCAAGCTCAAGGTCCTGAGTTCAATCCCTGGTGCCAAAAAATATATAAATAAATAAATAAGAATTCACTTACGATCTGGGGATTGGTTAAAATAAATAAACAAAGAGTGATTGAGTTGGAGAAAGTAAGCCTTACCGTAAATGGCCACACAGTTCTGAAAAACTAACCCATTCTGTCCAAACACCAAGGTCTGTACTTGGACCATGTTGACCGTTTGCATTCTGTTATTCCAAACAAAAACTTGTCATCACTTACAGTGGATTACTCAGTGAGTTCTCGTTGATCTACCTGTAGTGATAACACAGGCTCTGTGTGCTATGGAAGCTGAGAAGATTAGAGCCAGTGAGGAAGTTAATCAGAAATATCAAGTATTAGGATACAGGGACAAAACTGTCACAACAGAGGCAAGTACTGGTTATTTGAAGAGAGAGATGAAAAAGGATCTGGCCTGAGCTGTCCCACAATTTTTCCAGAAGAGCATAGCTTAGAAGCAGACACATGAAAGCATTGATTAGGTTGATCACTGAAAACACACAAACAAAAAAAAGCAAAAGTTAACAAGGCAATCATTAGACAAGAACACAGTTTTACCACTTGAATTGATATTTCACTCATCAATAATACATTTACTTCAAAAACATTCAACTTGGGCAGTTTCTGTTTACTTTATTTCTTAAGAAAAGCTTTTCAAAAATGTAAATTTTATAGCAATGAAAATGTGTTTATTTGCTGAATATTGTTGTGACTGTACTTTATAACTTTTTTTTCTTTTAATATTTATTCATACCTGATCTGTGGCTTCTATTTGGGTCTTAGAAACCTTGACAGTGTTAACATATAAGGAGTTAGTTTTAATTCTTAAATATGTGGTTTTGCAAATTAACTGTGAAACAGAAAAAAAGTATTTTGAACCATCTTGGTCATCATGGATACTTTAGTTATAAGTGATTCTAAGTTTTGTGGTTTGAATTTTATTTATGGCTCATTAAGCCATACTTACAGGTTCAAAAATTCTCCAAGAACTAAACTTAGTGAAGAAAAAAATAGAAAATTATTTTAAAGCATTTATTTTAAGGTCATCTGTCTCCTACTCTGCAATCCATTAGTGCCTAAGTGGATTTAGATGGAAAAGAAGATATTTTAAATGGGGTATTAGAGATTATCCCCTGTAAAGTCCCTGATATTACAAATTACGGAGCAATGTGAGGTTAAGAGGCCTAAGCCGTCCAGGCAGAGGCGGGAATGAGCCACAGAGGCCATCAAGCTGCCAGCCCATGGGGCTTTGCTCCACACCAACTTGTCATTCCTGATTACAGAGAAAGGAAATGCGGAGCACACTCACTGGCTTGCTTCCGCAGCTTCTGAAGGTCATAAAATACAAGACGTTCACAAGCTCATTCAAGGGTAAAGCACTGCAAGAAAACCTATTGAAATAGAAATGTTGGCGTGGGATCATTCATAGCGAAAAACAAACCAACAAAACACTGATGCTCAATACACAGTTGACCTTTGAAGGTTTTACATTTGCATTTTTGATCCTGAAGGCCTGTGATTTGCTCTAAGGCAGGAATATGGATATTCGATGCAGCTGCATTTTTCTTTCCTTAGAATGCATGGTAGGTCTTCAGAGGACATCCGTTATGGGAACACTGACCCCAGAAGGAACCCACCTTGAATGCTCATAATAGAAAGGAAGAGGAATAAAGAGACATCTAAAAAGATTCTTCTTATTTAAAATAAATTTTAACCTTTTTTTTTTTTTTCATATTTTAGGGAAGGGTCTACAGGGTGTCCAGGGTCTCAGTTCTAGATCGGACTCATAATGATCCACCTATTTACAGCCTCCCGAGAGCTGGGATTACAGGCGTGCGCCATCACGCAGTCTCAATTGCCATCTCAGTGTGCCCTGGGGCAGGCCCAGGGATTGAAACCCCAGCCCCTGCGCCTACTCCTGGCGCTTTAATCTGCTGGGCTATTTGACCGGCCCTTATTTTATTCTTCAGGAGTAATCATACTTATCAAATCAGAAGCCAATGTTATGGGAGAAATACTATGCCAAAGAGCTATGGTGAATTTGCAAAGATCTGGATTTTTCTTTCCTTTTAAATATAAGTATTTTCTTCTTTTGGTTACTATTATGATATGACTTTATATTGCTTTATTTTATGAATGAAAGTGACTTCTTAATAGAAGTGCTTCTCCATACAGAGAGGTTTGTAAGCCTCACTTTAATGTCGCCTTCCTGAAGCTGGGGCCAGGAAGGGCATGATATTTATTTTCCTGGTTTCTTTGTCATTAGTCACACTTTCTAAAAATCTATTGACTAAAATCCCAATTAATCAGAATATTATTACAAATTTTGCAATTTCTCGGATACAACAGCACAACTAATATTCAATCGACTAAAATCTATACTAAATGTTTACAAGTAATTTTTAAATTTCATGAAAAATTAACCAGATCATCAATAAAATATTAAGGAACATAGAGTACACATAACAAAGGAAACAGTCAATACACTTTGACAAATTTTTAATCAGAGTTTAATAAAGTTATTTCTATATCATACTTCACATATAGCATTAGTCAGTATAGCAGTCAATATGGGAAAAGTTAGGTTTTCTTGGTAATGGGTTTTTTGGTTTCTCTTCCTACGTTTTCTGCACTATAATCTATATAAAAAAAGTGAAAAGAAAAACTACATTGTTACTCATGAAGGAGATAATTATTTGAAACACTAGTTTTGGGAATGGATCTGCCTAAAAAGAAAAATATACATGTTTTTCTGAGATTTAAAGCCTAATTCACAATGACTGAGTTTCTAAAGTTTGTTAGCATCGTAAAAGTTTATCTGGTCAGAGAATAGCTGAGGCTACAAATCCACGGAGCACTTCTTTGCTGACATAGCCCCTGTGGTTTCATAACATATGGTGGCTCCTTGGTAGAGAGCCAAGGAGCAGTGCAGTTGGGATGGGCGATGGCGAGGGCTCTAGCAGGCTGAGGATGACGTAGGTGCCTCTCAAGCTGACTCTGAAGTGAACCCTGGGTGCAGGCTGCATTAGCGTCTTCAGGTGCACCCAGGAGGAAGAGAAGGGGAGAGAGTACCTGTGAGAAGGTATCTCCAGGAAAGCCTGACGTTTGGCATCACGCAGGTCATGGGACTTTGACTTGACAGACCGTCCAACCCTGTACCATCATAGCTGTAATTTCTTGAATGTTTACCATGCCCCTGGATTGTGCCTAGTGCTGCATAAACTTACTATTCACACACTCATGAGATAAGCACTTTTCTTGTCTTTATTCTATAGATTACAAAAAAAAAAAAAAGACAAGAGAGCTACTTCATATGGTCAAGGTGCACTAGAACAGTGAGCTCGACCAGCACTCAGGCTGCATGGAAATTCAGAAGTGTCTGGGGATGGAGGGGATCAGCGTCTGACCTTTATGTGGGAGGGTGGGACTGTGGTCACCAGAGGTGGGGATGGGAGAGAGATGGCCAGGAGTCAGCAAGGTGCTGCATTTATTTTTTTGTTTTATTTTTTTATTTTTTTTTTTTTTTTGTCTTTTTGAGACAGGGTCTCACTATGCAGTTCAGGATGTCCTTAAGCTCACTTTGTAGCTCAGGCTGGTCTCGAACTCACAACAATCCTCCTGCCTCAGCCTCCCGAGTGCTGGGATTACAGGCGTGCACCACCACGCCCAGCTGCATTTAGTGGGACAACCGACTATACAAGCACCTGTGGGCAGAGACCACAGGCCCTGGTCCTTACTGTAGCCAAAGCCATCAGGAAGATTTTTTAAAATGGGCTCTTCCTACAGAGATACCTACAGTCATCATAAAGTATCCTTTCTGTGCACTGGCAGAGTAATGAATGCTACTTTCATGACAATAAAAATAAGTTATGTCCTCGACCTGATTTTTCCCCCAAATGGTGTTAAGTGGAAAAACAAAGTGTTAAAAGCTTGTAAGTTCTTTATGTTCTTTTACCTTTTCTGAAACACACACCATTGATCAAAACTTAATGATTTAATGTAAATTTGTGATTTTTTCATAATTGCAAATAGCATTGAATACACAAGCTATTTTTATTCTTTGACTAACATTCAGATAAACTTTAAAATTTGCCGTCAAGTTTCCCAGCCAGGCTTTTTCGAGGACAGTTGCTGTTTGGCAGTCATCAACATACTCCATCAAGCCTCGCTTGAGTCCTTTGTGAGAGCTCTAGTGCTTTACTACTGCAGCTTATCTGGACCTGCTAACACCTGTGATAATTTCTCATCCATTTCAAATTACGCCGAGTAAAATCTGGCATGTCACCTAACAGCCTGAATTATGATTGAATTTTACAGGAGGGGAGACTTTGGGGAATCTGTTCTGGTTTAAAAAGGCAGTGTCCCCCAAACACACGTGCTGAAGGCTTAATCCGCCTTGCAGCAAAGTTCTGAGGTGGAACCTAGACGTGCGGTGGAATCATGAGGGCACTGACCTTATGAACGAATTAATCCCGGATGAATGGACTATTAAGAGGCGGGGCCCAGCTGCAGGAAGTACGACAATGGGTGTGGCTTTAGAAAGTGTATCTGATGCCCAGACTCTGGCCTTCCTTCCCTCCCCTCTCCTCTCTCCTCTCTCCTCCTGTCCTGTTTCTTCTCCCCTCCCCTTCTCTTCCCCTCCTTCCTACCATAGAGAGAGATTAAATGAATGAGGCCAATCAATCGTTCTCAAAAATCATGAGCCAAAATAAATCTTTCCTCCTTTAAGTTACTTAAGTCATCTCAGTTCAATGTGATAGAAGCGGACTAATGCAGAATCTGACGAACTCAGAATCCTTCCCTAAACAAGTGTCACCCGTGCACTCCACTAGGCATGTCAGCACCTACGATTTTTAACTAAACTCCAAAGCAGAAGTCTTCGAGTGTCTACGTTATGCACTCCTCCTATACCAGAAGTTCCCCTTTATTGGATTTATGAGAAGCCTTTCCCCCACTGTATACGCTAGCACGCCAAAAGATCTGAATTCTTCTTTGATCACTCACCAGAAAGAATGTGAAAAAGCAAGCAGGACAGAAGAGAAAGAATCTCATATTGTAGAGTCAAGTCTAATTATGATTCACACCTGTGCCCACAAAATATTAAATATTAGTTTGAATTACATTATTTTTCTCAGAAATATTTTATCTGATGAAGTAATATTATTTCACCTTCAGTTTCTGGGAGAATATGATTAAAATAATGTGCGTATATATTAAAGAGCAGAGGATGGTTTGGACAATATAAAGATGAAATTGTAATTGGTTTGTTTTACATCCTATGCATCTTTAACAAGCAAATTCCCATTTACAGGAATTACATGTTCCAGATATTGATTTAAGAGGGATAATATATAATATGAAAATACAAGCCAGCAACATTATGTGATGATGTGTAATTCAATATAACTAGAACCCTGGGAAGTGAATAATAAAGCTATTCCTGTGGAAATATATTCAGAAAATCAAATTCATTCCCTGAAGTGCATTGCAGTAAAATTGAAACAATGCTACATGATTTATAGTCCTCTAATTTAAACGCTTAAAGGCATCTGATGTCAAAAATCCAAAGCATTATTTCTCTCTTTATCCTCAATTCTATACATATTCTGCAATGGCAAGAAAATCTACAAATGTGTTCTTAAGTTTATTTCAATTTAAACCTCAAATTTTAACACCCTGTGGTAGAAAATATTCATGTAAGTTATATAAGTGCATCTAGTTTATTTATGTGGCTATTTTCTACAAAATAAAATAGTGTACTAATACTATTTACTCCTGCAAAGTAAATTTTCCCCCATGGGTATGTATTAACCATCACCCAAGATACTTAGGAGAAAACTGATTTTTATTGGATGGCCCTCTAATTCTATCACTATGCTAGATTCTTCCTCGTGATCTTTTAGTTTATCCTCCCAGTACTCAATGAGAATGTAATTTTGTCTGAATTTTTCTGGGGATCAAGTTATGGCTCAATGAGGTTCTAGTAACTTCCTCCATATTACAGAACAATGTAACAGAAAGAGACTGAATTGAAGTCAGCAATAAAAGAGGTTGGCCTGACCACTGAACTACCATGGTCTCTATTAGACACCCAGAAGATATGTAGAGAGCTGTAGTAGAGGGACTGACTCCTGTAAATGGTCAAGAATTTGATTTATGAACCTTTAACCCATGTCAAAGTGACACAGGAGGAACTAGATCCTGGGAAACTTTTTTTTTTTCTGTGACGGTGGGTACTGATGGATTGAAGTTATCTCAAAGTAAAAACAGGAATTTTGAACATTATAAAAAGAAACTTGTACTGCTGAAATAGGAGGCATTTGTGGCCTGGATACAAATCACTTTGAAGATGAAACAAACTCATGCTACAGAGACCACAGAGCTTCCATAAGAAACTCTTGGTCATTTTTTTCCTGTAAGTGACATCTCTTTATGGGAAGACAAGCTCAATCTGAAATGCTTATGAAATGATTGTAATGACAAATCATTTTACAGTAAGCAATACTTAGAAGACCACAAAAACAAAATCTCCTCCTAACCCTTAAAAGACTCCTACAGCCCCTCAAAGGAACACAAGTGTCATTCTCCTCCATGATCAAAAGTTAATTCACAATTAAAAACTATTAAGTCATGCAAAATGAAGCTTCTTTCCATTCTGACAGCTATGACAGCCTGTCAAAATATTTATAGCATGCTGATTAGGGGTTTTTATTTGTAACAATTTTTGTTATAAAAATAAGGCTTGCTTACTGACACGCAAACAATACAGTAATATACAAAGAATAAAGTAAAACTAAGCACCACTCCATAGAGAAAACCTGAATTCCTCACCCTGCTATACATATATAGGCACAAATATTCATATATATAAATATTATATAGCAGTATCATGCTATATGTACAAACAAATGTTAATGTATTGCTTTTTAACCTTTTTAAAAAAGATAACAATGCTTCATTGGTCTTAGAGATTTGGCTTCTAAAAACTGGAATAGCTAGATTGGAATAGCTAGATTGAGCTGAAATTACTTTAGGCAGAAAAATGCTCTAGAATTCCAAATGGGATAGTTCCAGAGAGATCCATGTTAATTAGTTGGTTTATATTTATGTAAATAAGCATGAAAAGCTTCCACAAAAAGAGGAAAGTTTTTTTAAAAATGATGCATTGAAACTAATTCTTTCATCCCATCATTTGGAATATCAAATAACTTGCTGAAGGCCATAGTTAGTGTTTTAATTCCCAGATAGCCAAAGTAGCTGGTTTATTTTTTATTTCAAAATGTGATTTAAAAGTTTTCCAAAAATGAAAACAAAAAAGAGAAATATCAAAGCATTGTGTTTCCAAAGATGAGGTTTTGTTTTGTTTTGTTTTGTTTTTAACACATCCATTTCATTACTTCAAATGGAGAGAGGGAAGAAGAAAGAAAAAGGCACCGGATAGCTGTGGTAATCGAATGACTGGCCTTAATTCTTCACTCTCCCACAGTAGTGCTCCACGTCACCCATTCCTAACAATGGGAAAGGCTATTTCCCCATCCCTTGGTCTTTTGCGCTGGCTGTGACTGGCTTGAGCATTTGATTTCTAAGATATCAAGCGCATTGTCTTTCAGTTGCTGGGACAAGATACCAAACCAAATCATCTTGTAAGGGGAAGACATTTTTCTGGCTCACAGTTTCCAAGGTCTAGCCCAGTGTTGGGTGGCTCCATTGCTTTGGGAACTGTGATGAGGCAGAGAGCCTGGTAGGGAGCTCACGGTGGAACAGAGCTGCTCACCTTGTGGTGGCCAGGAGGGGGCAAGGAGAGGAGGATCAGAGGTGCCAAGATCCTTTCAAGACCTGGCCCCCATGTTTCCCACTGGAGCCCACTTCCCAAAGGCTGTGCCACCTCTCAATAGCACCACAGACTACTAACCAAGCCCTTAACTTATGGCACTGGTGGACATTATATGATCACACAGTTCAGGCAGATCTGAACCACCAGAAGCCCGTAGGCAAATTCAGCTGTACTCAGGTGAGATGAGGTGAAGCCCATGAACTTTTACTTGGGGTTGTGAGCTACTGAATTTCAGAATGATTTTTTTTTGCATAGTACCATTGTTCTACTAGCTGATTTATGATATCTATAAGTGATCCAAAAGAAAAATTTTCCTCACCTTTAATCTTGAATATCTCTCCTTTTGCAGGATGGTGAGTTATTTATCATAGTAAAATCACAGGGGGAAAGACAATACAGGCTGAACCCAAGCTTTGCCAAAGTCAGGGGATGGCTTTTGGAGCCTTATCAGAATAATATGGATGTTTTTCTAGCAATAGTAGCCATGAATTTCATGACAAGAAGATAATTGGTATAGGTACATATTTGGTAGATTAAGCTAACTTCATAAAATTAAAGTGTTCAGGGTATAAAGCCATCCTCAAGTTAAACTCCTCGTACCTTTTAATATCATGATATAGCTGGAGTTGTGACTATATGTAAAAGCCTCAGATGCTCTAAAATGGGGAGGAGAAAACCCTCTGAAGTTGGGGATTATGAATTTCTAAATCCTTTAGAGCAGGAAAAAAAAAAGAGAGGCAGTTATCAAGGGTACCATCGACATACAAAAGCTATTTTAACTAATACAGAAAGACATAAGATACAGAAATGTTAACTTTAATCATCTTACAGGTGTTATCTGTCATTCAACCAAGTTTTATCTTCCAGCTGAGCAAAACAAATATAAAGATATTGGGGCAAAGGAGGCAAAAGACATTATAATCCTTGTAGTTATCAACCAGTTAAGATTATGTAGGCTCATGTACCTTGAGTAATTATAATTTACAAGATTATCTAAATCTTACTGCTGTTGTCATGAGGGAGAGCCTAATGTTGCAAGTCGGAACTTGAGTTAAGTTAGGTCTCAACTTGCTGAACTGCACATGCCTGAGGGGCCGAGGAGCTCCTTAAAGGGAAGTGTCCAATTTGAGTGTTCCTTAACGAGGAAGCAACAAAAAAACAGAAAAAGCAAGAGCTGCTATCCCTTTTGTTGCAGGCTAATGCATTCACCTTGCTTCTCAATTTTGACAGTGTAAAAAGGAATAGTGGGAAATTTTCTATGATGTGGGAGGCAGAGCTACACTCATAAATAAGAATTAGAGGCAGAAAAAGAAAACAAACTAAAATTGCATATTTAAGGTAAAGCTTAAAGTACACATGAAACATCCTCTGGGGTCTCTCAGAAATAATTTTAAAGATAGTTCCCAAAGGGGCTAAAATTACCCATAAATACATACTGCCAGTTCTACCTTCTAAAGATGACCTCCTCACTAATATCTCCAATCTTGCATGCTTTACTAAGAGCTTCCCACTTCCTGTAGAGCGGTGCATATATGTTCATTCCCTCTTGAACCCAAGAGTAATAAATAGAGCTTGGCAGAAATGAAATCACGTAAGAGTCATGCAACGTTTAACAATGGAGATACAGTCTAAGAAATGCGCTGTTACCTGGCTTTGCGGTTGTGCACATAAAGTGACTTACACAAACCTAGATCCTATAGCCCGTTGTACACCCAGGTCTGTGACACTGCCATCTCTCCTAGGTACAGCATTTTGCTGTGCTGAATGACTGCCATAGGCAACCACACAGAGGTAATAATTTACATATTTAAACGTAGAAAAAGTACAGTATAAAAGATAAATGACGCACCTGTGCAGGGCACTAAACATGAACTGAGTTTGCAAGACTGGGAGTCGGTTTGGGTGAGCCAGTGAGGAGTGCCTGACTGAAGTTACAGGGCACTGCCGCGTATTGTGACAGACTTGACACACATTCTACGCTTGGCCTCGCTTGATTAAAGATATTTTTCTTTACTGACTAATGAATTACCCTTAGCTTATTATAAATTTTCATTTCATAAGCTTTTTAGGTTCCTTTTTACTTTTTGATTCTTGTAATGGCAGCTTAAATCGCGCATATTCTGCACTGTGGTGCGAAATGGCTTGTATGTCCTTATCATAAAATGTTTTTCTCTTTTAAACATTTTTAATTTTAGTTTGACTTCTTAAGCTTTTTCCATTAAATCTGAGACACAAGTGCACACATTAGTCTAGGCCTGTACAGGGTCAGGATCGTGACTATTAACTCCACACCTTGTCCCATAGATGGCTCTGGGGTGTGACATACATCGCCTCCTGCAATGACAGTGCCATGTTCTGGAGCCCTACTACACAAGCTACCTTCTGTCACTCTTTCGAGAAATATGTCCATGCCTGCCGGTTTTCTTTCACCAGAGTCTTGCAGCCTCATGGTGCTGCATGAGCATTGCTCAGCGGCAAGGTGTTTCTGGTGGTAGGACCCATGTTTTCAAACATTTAAGGGGTTTCTGAGTTCTATAAAAGCTTGATAAACCTTTCACTGTGGATTGATTAGCCTAGAATTCTCCCTATCCTTCCCTTGAAATGACATTTTTCTTTACCTTTTCTTCATCTTGCCTTCCTTGACTTCCAAAAACTCCTCAGAAGTCAGTGCCTCAGAAACCAATTGTAGAAGTGGGTGTCATCCTCCCCCATTGCGTAGGCTGAAGTGGCTTGCCGTCTCAAATAAGCATTGTTAGTTTTTGAAATTTTCTCATCCTTGGCAAGTCATTTGAAATCATGGCCCACTACTTTGTGCCTCCCTTAAGATGCTATTAATATGTGGCCTGATGGTATCACCCCAAGCCCAAGCAAGGTTCTTGATGTAGTCGTAGATATTGCAATACTTCCACAAGAGGTGCAGGGTCTTTTCAATAATTTCCTTAAGAACCGCTATAGCTCTCTCATCTATTCACTGGATCAAAGAGGTAATGTTTGAATGGAAAAACATTTTGATGATAAAATAAAGATAAATAATAAAATAGTAGATAGAGGGACATTATCGAATGCAAGCAAGAGACACAAAGGTATGCCGTTCTGCAAACAGTACTTCTCCATGTCACTAGCATGACTGTTCAAGAAAGCATTTTGAAAGACAAATTGGGTCATTACTTCCTATTGCTCCTCTAGTACCTTGACAGTGTGTGCTTCTTGAAATGCTTAAGGCCCCAGGATCTCACTGTGCAGGATCACACAAATTATTTCAATTTGTAGCTTTCAACATTATCCCTAAGCAAGATCATTACCTTGTTTTTAAAATTCTTAAAGCCTGCCCTGAGTTCATCCCAAGTACCACAAGAAAGTAAAAAATAAAAATAAAACTCTTAAAACCTGACACTGACTTGGCCTCCACAGGGATAAAAGTCCTTTTATGTATTCATTTCCTGAATAAGGAGGTTTCATCTCTAGTGAAGATTTGTGCTGCAAATTAAGTTTCCCCCTTTATTAGCCTATCTTCCAAACATTCTTCAGCAGCCTTCACATCGACACTCACAGACTCTCCCTTCCACTTTCATATTAAGCAATGATAAACATTCTTGATTCATTTGAGCTGCCTAGAGCCAGCAGCGCATTTGTGTCATTGTCAGGCTCAAAGCTTTCTTTCTTTAGCCATGAATGTCATGGTACAAAGTGGGAAACACTCCTGTGTCTGCTCTTCAGTCTAAGCCAGTAGAAGTGCTTCTGTGTCTTACGTAGGCCCTTCTTGAACTGTTTCTCATTGCCAACAATGAAGCAGATGCTTTTAGCAACTTCTATTAATTTGTTCTTGTTCCTTGAGACTGGAGCTGAAGAGCAACGCGACAGGCTTGAGTAGGAAGCAATGTCCAACCCTGATTTTCCACCTCCATAGTCTTTAATCAATTTTGATTTTATTTTCAGGTCAATCACTTGATACAAGCTCATACTGGTGACATTTGCAGTGGACTTTTTTTTTATTCTTAAGGTTTTTGATGAGCAAAACAACATGAGATTAAATCAAGTGCAAGGCAAAATGAAGCAATCAAAAGAAAGAATAAAGATGAGATGTAAAGGCTGTTGCCTGACTAACATTATATGCTGTTTCACAGTAAACTATTCTTATAAGTCAAACAAATACACTATGATTAATGATAAAATATAGGATATTAAATATTTAAACCAATAACTGTCAGTTATTTTCATTATCAGGCATTATGTCCTGTACATAATGGAATGTGCTATACTTTTACTCTACAACACTAAGTAGCAGGAACTTTTCAGTTCCATTTTAACCTTTCAGGCCTATTGACTATGGAGTCCTTCATTGACCACGACCCTGATTATGTGACAGGTGACTCTATTTTTCAAGCTAAGCCATAAAAAGTCATGCACTCTTGCCTTGTCCTTCCTCCTTATTTCCTTGGGAGGCTTGATCTTGCAATAACCTTGCATTGTACACTGAAGAAGTCGAGACGCCTGTGGAGAGGCACATAGGAAAAGGGAATTAGTTCTCAGGCTTACACCTTCGGCCGAGCATCCCACCGGTCTCAGTTTGGACCCTACCAGCTGTCACAAGTTTTCAGCCATGGGTAAGCCCTTTTCAAAGCACACTTTTCATGCCCCAAAAGCAGCATCCAAACAGGCGAAACACAAAACTAAAACAACTTTCTCCACTAAACCCTGCCCAAATTGCAAAATCAGTGATTACTACTGTTTAGGGTCATCTAAAGATGCCTTTTGGGGTGGCCTGTCATATATTAGTGATATCATATTTTAGTGATAAAAGTATGCTTTTGTCACAATTAACAAACAAGGGCTTACAACAATACAAATTTTATATCTTACCATTCTTCAGAAATTGAGCGTAAGTCTCCCGGGGCCAGAATCAGGTAGTGTGGGCTTTACATTTTTCTTAGTCATTCCAGGAATTCTGGTGGGGAAGGAGATGGTTTACATTGTGCCTTGTCACCTCTATTTTTATACTCTTCTGTCTCCTACATCTGTGAAATCTATGAAATTTCGCATCATTATGCACACAGTGTTGCTGATCTGTGCTGTATCTCACCATGATATAATATCCCTCTTTTGTTTGATTTCCAAAAACAGCAAATAAAATTAAACAAAGCATAATAATAAGAGATAAGGCCTACAGACTGATTTTCTAAGAAGTGCGAGGGGACAGAAAGGTGACACGTACGGAGAGCACCCTAGAGCCATGCTTTCAACCTGCTCGAGGAGAGCCAGGTCTGCTTGCTCAGGTCCCCTTCCCCCACACTCATCTATCTCTTTTTCAGGTGCACAAAAGTGAATGGAATCATTCCATGGCTTCTGCAGAGCTGGGCAGCTCCTCCACCCCTCACTGAGCTGCAGCCCTCCTCATGTGCACACAACAGGCAATGCCGCACCTGAGCTCTCAGTCTTCCTGCCCTCGGTATCTACAAGAGGAAGAGAGACAGGAATTTATTTGTAGATGACTGCAAATAATGCCACCTACCTCTGTCTCGCAAGAAGGAAGAGAGAAAATGTTGCTCTTTTGCCTTAAAATATATTTCCTCCTCTATCTACTTATATGAACATAGAGAAAATATTTGTTTAGCTTTGATATTGGGGGAATCCTGTGAAACCATGAGTCTAGGGACTTGAGGATAAATGTATTTCTGATGGATTTTTTTTGCCCTCCTCTCCTCATGTTCTGCTGTGATCCAGAGAACAAAACTCAGGCTGGCCAAGTAGACTGAAGTGGCTGTTAATTAACAGGTCAAGGTACCCAGTAATGTGTCCTGGTCATGTGTCTCCCCTTGTCCCAAAACAGCACGGTCCCAAAGGAGGGAAGGATAACAAGCCCAAACAGAATCCAGAGTCTACAGGAGTGCCTCAGAATTTCAAGTAAATTAAAAACTAATAACCGGATTACACATTGCAAGATCTGTGCCCTGTGGACTTCCGCTGAACTTGGGGTGAGATGAGAAAGACAAGGAAGGAAGGGTGGCTAGGAAAAGAAGTAGACCTCTCATGAAAGCAGTCACCGATGTGACAAACTCCTCTTCTTCTTGCCAGTGCCCAAGGATTTCTGAAGTCATGGATATTTGAACTATGCTAAAATTGGGTTAATATTTCTTAGGAAGATATATTAAGCCCTGATGCAAAATTGTAACTGGCAGAGTTGTGAATGAATTGGAAAACTTAAAAGGCTGTAGCATCAAATCGTAACACCATCACAACTACCACTAACCCCTGCCACTTTACTTCAGTATCTTAGTTGGCCAAGTGACAGTTCCTTTTCCAGTTTGGGTTACTTCTGTCCCCTACAAATGGCTGGTCACTGTGATGTATATAGCAAGGCCCAATCCCTAATTGACTATCCATTCTGCCTCCATTCTTTGAAGCTTAGTTATCCCTTATAAGGCCGAGACCACCAGAAATCAGGCCCTGATATTCTGGGAATGATCCTGATCAGTGCCCATCGAAGTAAATAAATCTGCCTCCAAATCCCAGGTGTCGTTTCGGTGCTTCTTCTTGCTCTTGCAGAACAGCACAGGAAGCGCAGTGACGACCACGCATCAGGAAGTGCCTGCAGCATCAGGAGTCGCACACTGAGTCCTGATGACCGGCTTGGACACAGCGTATCAAATCATGTGATTCACACAGCAGGAAGGCAAAGTTCTCCCATCTCGAGATGCCATCCTGGCTGAGGACTCCAACAAAACTAGGCTGCAGCCCTAGCTCTACAACATGCTAAGATCCGGTTATCTCATCTATGGCATCAGACGGTTCCTACCTCCCACTTCTCCTTGTGAGGGCTGACTAAGTCAAGATGCAAAAATCGCTTACTTAACATAAAGTGTGGCGCATAAATAACACATGCTTAATAACGTCAATCGTCTTTACTATACATATACATGTATATGTATATTTTTGTACATATACATACTATGTACCTTTAAACCAGATACCCAGAAAAAAAATCCTGCTTATTACAATAAAGAGAAAGATTTTAACTAGGGTTTTCTGGACCTCTGGGTGCATTAAGATTTAAGGAAGAAAGGGCTGGTGAGATAGCTCAGCAAAATAAGCATCTACTTAGGTAAGTACAGGGACTAGGGATTGATCCCAGCATCATGTGCTGCTCAGGCTTCACCCCTGGGTATGCTGAGCTGA
>PVKA01010838.1:0-16285 GCA_004027165.1 Ctenomys sociabilis
AGGGGAGGGATCTGTGCAAAAGGTTCATTTTTCTTGGAAATGTGGTATTATAAGCTGAACTAAAAGCAGAAAATTTAAATCTTTAAATATTTATTACCTACTCCTTTCTACTTTGAGAATTCTAAATATATGAATATAAAAAAAGAAAGGAGCAGTTAATGCTTACAATTTTTGTTTTTACTCTGATTTTTTTCCTCTCTTGAATTTCTTATAACTTTTTTTTTTTTTTTTTTTTTTTTTAAGCAGAGCCAGGGATTGAACTCAGGTCCTTGAGCTTGCCAGGGAAGCACTTCCTCCACTGAGCCATCTCCCCAGCTATTGTTTTATTTTTAAACAAAACTTATACATTTGTATCTGGTAATCTGAAAATCTAATTTGCACATAGCATCATGCAATACAGCAACCATTGTTGGATTCCTATTACTTTGTTTAGTGAAAATCTTGTACCATGTATAATGCTATTTTCTTCTATCACTATTTTGTATTCTTTAAAAATAATAAAAAGTACAAACTTTAATTAAAAAAAAAAACTCAGCTGAGAATAAGAAGCCATTGTCTCAGCTTCTAGGAAGTTTTTAGGGAGAACTTTGCCCACTGTTGATGACTCAAGTGTCCGCTTGCATCTGCTCATCCTTAAGGGCAAAAGCAATTAATATTGTTCTGGCCTCATCCCCACCCCCACAGTCTCATCTACCCAGCCTGTGCCATGGCCAGCTCAGCTCCTCTGCTGATTCTTTCTCCATGTGTGAAACACCGCTGAGACAGGGTTTTTACCTTATGTCCCCTACCTGTCCCTTTCTAGGGGTACAAGGCTGGATTCTGCAGGATTCATCACTCACATTCCTTTGCTGTCTGGCCTCTGGTCAGGGACTGGACAGGGGGAGGAGATGAAAAGCTTAGAGGAGAGAGAGGTTGGGACATTTGGACCATGGTTCCACCAGTGGCTGGTTTGTCTGTGGACACAGCTGTAAGCCACAGCCAAGGGGGTGACTCTCCATAGCTCAGGCTCCCACTGGCCATGAGGAAAGTGTGCCCCTATGTGTCCCTCCAAGGCTAGAGGTAGTACTCATTTCCTGTGCTCTGTAAATTGTTCCTTCACTAAATTTTCTTTGGGTAACTCCTCTCAATGTGCATTCTAATTGTTGATGATTCCTTAGGTAATACATGCTTCCAAGCCTTATCTCTGCCATTGTTCTGATATGAATTTGAGATATACTGGCACTAATTACAGCTGTTCTCCTTCTATGCCTCCAAGGACTAGCTGCAGGGCTTCAAGTTTAAAGATCTACCTAAGCCGGGCATGGTGGCGCATGCCTGTAATCCCAGCACTTGGGAGGCTGAGGCAGGAGGATTGTTGTGAGTTTGAGACCAGCCTGAGCTACAAAGTGAGCTTAAGGCCAGCCTGAACTGCATAGTGAGACCCTGTCTCAAAAAGACAAAAAAAAAAAAAAAAAAAGATCTACCTACCAGTCTTAAGGTATACACCCATGTGGAATCTTTCGCTATCCACCTTGATATCTTTCTAAGCAGAGATTTCAACTCTCCATACTGGAAGTCCATGGTAGAAAAAAGATCACAGAGTCTCCCCACACCCATCTCATGCACTAATTAAATACTCACTTGCCATTGTTGAAGATGACGGTGCAGTTGGGCCAACAGTCGTGGTTCACCAAGCCCAGGTTGGGAAAGATGCCTACGCCCACTGCCTGCAGACCTCTTTGGTCACTGAGTGTGAAACCATTGCAGTTGATCTACCCACAGGAAAAGATGAGGGTCAGGTGACTAGCAGAGATGGAAGACAGAACTCAACCCCGGGGCTGAGAGTATCTGTAAAATGGGCTCTGCTTAGAGGGTCTGGAAACAGTCTTCTGTTTTCTGGGTGGCTCCAAATGACACCCACAAGATGAGAGTGTCCCCGGATTTCGTGTCTGCAAAATTGTATCACCAGATGAAAGCTCTGAGGGGCTCCACCCCCAAGGCCAAAGATGGAGAGGTGGGTCCCTTTTGTGTGTCCCAGTCTCGTGTGAGTCCTCCGCAGTATCTGTCTTGATGTTTTGCTCCTCTCTCTACATTGCACTCTCTCTCTCTCTCTCTCTCTCTCTCTCTCTCTCTCTCTCTCTCTCTCTGTGAGTGTGACAGAGAGAGAGAGACTCTGCTTGTCTCTCCCCTCCTTCCTTTGCCTCTCTACTCACAATTCCTACAGCTGCACACACAAAAAATAAATTGACTTTAGGACTGTTCTGTGTCAGGTCTATTGTTTTAGACTTCTTGTCCACAATTTTAAAGTCAGATGATTGGGCCAGCCAGATATCTCAGTGGATTAAAGTGCCTGCTTAGGCAGTCCCAGGGACCAGAGTTCATCCCCTGCTGCTGTGTCAGCCCCACCCCTGGGGCAGGCTGAGATGATGACTGAAACTGGGCATGGTGGCATGCCTGTAATCCCAGTGCTTGGGAGGATCATTACAAGTCTGACCTGTGTAGTGACACCCTGTAGACTCTGTACTAAATACATTTTTAGAAAGTTAAAATCAGATGAGTGTTATATTTAATACTTATCTATGAGATGCAAGACAAATCAAGTTGATATTACAAACATGGCATTTAATTATTTCTCTTTCCCTTCAAATAAGTTGTTCTTTTTTTTTTTTGCAGAACCAGGGATTGAACTCAGGCCCTTGAGCTTGTCAGGGAAGCACTTATTCCACTGAGCCACCTCCCCAGCCCCAAAATTTCTAATTCATACATAAGCACATACAGAATACATATATATAACAAATATGATGTGCATTTATGCACTCCCATGGCAATGTCTTATAGGTATGAAGGAGGGTCATTTTCTCCACCTATTTTCAGCAAACCTATACCAAATACATGTGAGTGCCTCTAACACAGTGTTACCTTAAACAAATTTTATCTTCTCTAAGCTCTAGTTTTCCCATCTGTAGGTAGAATAAGGAGGACTAGATGAGCTCTAAGGATGTTCTTGGCTCTAAGCTTCATGTGTAGCTGTGTGATCTATAGCTCTCATCTCTCCTGACTTCCTCAGGGTAGCCCATTCCAAGGCTATAGAGCATGGTGAATGAAAGTCGAAGCTCCTGCACGAAGCAGAGCACCTCTTGACCTTTCATGGGCACCAGCTGACCATGTGGTCAACCAGAAGGCCAAAAGCATGAACTTTACCTTCTGCTACATACTGTAGTACTGGAAGATGAGATGATTACATTTATATATCAGCGTGGCAGGGTCATGATGCCTTATTATGTATGTTTCTGGTAGATGAGACTGATGTTTAAACTGATTGACTTTGAGCAAACCCAAGTGCCTTCACAATTTGGGTAGGCGTCCTTCAATCAGTTGAAGGTGTTAATAAAGATCAACTTCTCTGAAAACAAAGGAATTGCGCAGCTCTTCCCCAGGTGTCTAGCCTCCATAATAATGCAGTCACAAGACCCAATTCCTTAAAATCTCTCTCTCTCTCTCTCTGTAGAACTCGATATTGAATGAGATTGCATTGTCGTTGTTACACACAAACCTCCCCCCTTGTCCTGCTACCATCACCACTTAAGGGGCATGGCCTCCAGCTGGAAATCATCTAACCCCCCAAATCCCAAACTTGAAAACTAAACCTCCTGACCACTGGCTCCCACCTCTCCCTCCCCTCCTGGACCATACTGGCCTCATCTGGCCTGTTGACATCCATCACAAGCTCACACCCCCACTGTCCTCAGTTGCTCATTGGTCCTGCTGGGCACACATGGGGAAAATAGAGGTCTTATTTCCAAAGTGATTTCAGGGAAAGAAGGGGAGAGAATCTAGTCCTCATTTTCACTGTGAGACAGAGAACATTTAGAATGTACAGATAAGCTGGAAGTCAGATTACCATCCAAATGTACAATTCGTGATCACAAGGGCGGGCCAAATAGCTCAGGCAGGCCTACCCTGCTGGCCCTGCCCCCAGGGCATGCTGAGACTGCAATTGAGACTGGGCTTGGTAGCATGCCTGTAACCCCAGCTCTTAGGAGGAGGCTATAAACAGGTGGATCACTAGGAATCTGATCTAGTAGTAAGACCCTCAGCCTACAGACCCTTCTCTAAAATACAGTGTGTGTGGGGGGGAGAGCACGTGGAGGGGCCTTTAGTTTAAGCTTGGCCTCCTCTCCCACTCTGGCCTGGGCTTTGGGCAACCTCTTAGCTGACAATCCCAAGTGTTAAGCAGCTCCAGTGCTTTATGAAGAACCATAGAGTAGGATCTCTGGACTTTTTAAAGGAGTCACTTAGGGCATGTCCACCAGCTCAGAAGGGAGGGGCACAGGTTCTGCTACCGCTGATAGGTAGAGGCAGCCTTTAGCAGCCTGGGCTACCTGGGGCTACTTGGGTGAGATGTGATTGTCATGGAAAATAAAGTCACTGGGCAGTAAAGGTCCCTGGCCTCTGAGAAGGCCCTTCCTCCCAAAAGGGGATGGGGCAGGAGGGGGGAAGAGAGGGAGTGCGGAGGGGCGCCGAAGGAGGGGGGCTGCCGTACCACTCCGAAGATGTGCGAGATGTACTGCATGCTGAACTGCTGGCTCTGGGGAGGCCAGTACTGCAGGAATGTGTCCACGTCCACCCGCAGCTCCTTCTGCTCCTCCTCCCCAAAGTGTTCCACGTGGTTCTGCAGTTCATCCACGGACACCAGGCAGCCCTCTGTGAGCCCTGTGCCCTCTCTCTCCACCCGCCACATGATGCGTGCCGCCAGCCTGGGGAGAGCAACAGCATTATTCTTCATTCATTCGTGCATTCAGCAAACGCTGGGTGCCTAATGCATGCCGGACACAGCACCAGACCCTTGGGCTGCATGGATGGTTCTTCTGTCACAAGGCTGCTTGTGAGGAGAGACAAGGGCGCACAAGCTCATGTGAGGTGCTATGCAGAAAACAAAATGGGATGAGGCTGGAGAGGTTGAGGGAGGGGAAGCCAAAGTCACTGAGGGGGCATCATGGAGCAGGGACTTTTGAGCTGGTGCTGGAGTGGGCAGAAGGAGCTAGCTCTTTGAGGCTGGGGAAAGGGCGGCAATTATAGACACACTGAGGAAGGAATGACGTTAGCACCACAGAGAAATGGGAAAGGGCCCAGAGGCCGAAGCCCAGGAACAAGAGTGGAGAGCAAAAGTCACTGGAGAGTCAGGCAGGAAAACTGTGACACCAGGTCTGGGGAAACCAGGAAATGCAGCAGCCTAGGTGTCTCATGACAGTGTGGCTTTCTGAAGAGCACTGAAGAAGATGTCTGAAGACTTGGGTTTGACTCTTTCCATGTCTTACTGTGTGGTACTGAGCAAATCTCTTGACCTCTCTGAACCTATCCAATGGCCAGGAAAATGAAGCTGAAGTTTTCTGCCACACCTCCAGAGGCACCAAAATAAAGTGATTAGACATAGCCATCGCAATGAAGGAACAGCTTAAGCAGAGGCCTAGCGGCACCCCCAGGTGTAAGCTATGCAAGAAGCAGAGAAGGTGCTGCGGAAGTAGAAGGGGTGGGAAGCGAGGCAGGAAGGGTCCCTGGGGGTGGGGGCACAGGACTTTGAGTGTGACAGAAGGGTGTGCTTCACCTTGAGGGTATCCATGTGACCTGCTAGATGGTCCCTTCCTACAGAGCGAGTCCTACGATGGGACACTTTGGTGTCTCTCTGCCACCCCTTGAACTCATGCTGCCCAGCTGCCTGGGTGGAGCTGGTGGCCCAGGGAAGATCCTGGCCCTTCAGAGAAACAGAGCACTGGCTCTTCTTTCTTTTGGGGTCAGAGTTATTTCTGATGCCCTATTGAGGTCTCCAGATGCCTGGGAATCAGGATGTCTCCCACCGGAGTCACCAGGAAAAAGGGGATCGGGATGGGGTAGATAGAGGACAGATCTGCTGCCACTAAAGCCTGGAGAAATGGTCATCAAGCTCAGAGGACAGAGACCAGTTGGTGACAGATTTCAACCCCACATCAGAAGAAACTGTAAATGAGATTGTGCAGGTGGGGGACTGAGAGCGTGTCTCAGGAAGTGACATTTACTTTGGGTCTTGAGGAGTGTGTGGGATGTCAGGAGATGGAATGAAGCAGACTGGGGAGGCGACAAGGTCACTGCACTCTGCAGTGCCCTGAAGGCTCTCAGGATACAGCCCTCCATTCGGAACCTTAGCTTCCCTCCTGCCAGCAGCGAGAAAGTGCTCCCAGCCATGCCCCCACCTCCTCTGCTGCCAGCTGCAGCTTTTGGAGCCCCTTGCTGGGGCCCAGGACGGGCTCAACTCCCACAGGCTGAGCCTCCAGGGTGGGAGGCAGTGCACTTTCTGGCTGTGAGATTTCCGGCAATGGTCACTGTGTCCCAAACTTGAACGTCCCTGCAGAGTACACAGGACTAAGTATAGGGTCTCAGCAAGTAGGGCTGGCACGGTGGCATATGCCTGTAATGCCAGCACTCAGGAGGCCGAAACAGGAGAACACAGCAACTTCAAGGCCAGCCTGAACTACACACCCAGACTCTGTATGAAGTTAACTCTTAAATAAATAAATAAGGCTGAGCTCCAGCCCACCTTGTCAGAGCTTCCCTTTTTGGTGCTATGGAGTTTTCCTTTTCTTTTCTTCCAAGATGAACCAGGAGCCTTAATTTTTTTTCCTAATTTTTTTTAATGTAAAAATTTTAAACATAGGCAGATCAGTTTTTAAGAGCTGAGCACTCAAGGAACCTCACAGGGAATCACTGTCGCACACCCAGGCCTCCCTGTGCCACTTGAAGGGAGCCCACAGAGGGAGCGACTGTGCCTCCATGTCCGGTCTTGGCTCTTTCCCAGGGTGCACTCGGCCTGGCTTCCTCGGATCTGGGAATGCGGTTGCGGCCACTGCCCCGCTCCCCTGCCCCTTGAGGGCCCCAGCTCTGACCTGACGTTCTCGTTGGGCACCTTCCCAAATCTCTTGATGGCAGAGCACTCATGCTTGTGGTTCAGCCAGGCGTCCCTCTGGCAGGTGCGGTCACAGTAGTGGGCAAACTTGCACTGCCCACAGCGGTGGAGCTTCTCCTGCCTCTTGAAGCAGGTGTGGCACACAAAGTTCACCAGGCTGGAAAGGCAGAGAGAGAACATGGGGTCAGTGGTGGGTGTCTCTACTCTAAACGAACTATTAAAAAAGAGAATTATGTTGGCTTGAGCTTCAGGTCCACATCTGGCAGTGCCCCAGGATGACACAGGACATCACAGGTTGACAAGAAACACACATCTGTGTGTGTCTCCTCTGTTTTCTTTCTCTTCTGAGTCCATTGTGGGGGCTCCATGCCAATGACCATTTCAAATCCTAGTCATCTCCTAAAGTCCCCATCTCTGAGCACCATAGTCATGTCGTCCCCCACCTTCCTTCCTCATAGTGAAGATTAAATGTATCAAGCCGGGTGTGGTGGCGCAGGCCTGTAATCCCAGCACTCAGGAGGCTGAGGCAGGAGGATTGTTGTGAGTTCGAGACCAGCCTGAGCTACAAAGTGAGCTTAAGGCCAGCCTGAACTGCATAGTGAGACCCTGTCTCAAAAAAAGACAAAAAAAAAAAAAAAAGATTAAATGTATTGCATGAACCTTGGACAAACATTCAAGCCACAGCTGAACACAACAGAAAGTCCGTACATTGGCTGTTGGGAGACCTGGGTTCTGGTACCAGCTCAGTGGGCTGCCCCTTACCTTTCTAAATTTCAGATTCTCTGGCTAGTCTGAGTGCAGCGGTGTTTAAACTTCAGATTCTTGCTTTTCAAAGTAAGGAGCTTAAAAAAACAAAAAAAGTAAGGAGCTTGAGCTCCCAAAGTGCCCTTCAGGTTATAATTGGTTCTTTCATAGATATTTTTAAGTCAGCCTGGAGTAAGAAACACTATTTCCCTCTATAGATCAGTTCCTTGGTTCAACTCAGTAAGTGTAAATTCATAAGCTACCTGCCCTGGGTTCTGGAAACCTCAACAAAGCAAGCTATGCACCTGTGGTCACCTCTGAGGGTGCTGGGTGCCACGACAGGCAGCATAGGCTGTACCCTGAACATGCTGGCATAGGCAAAGGAGGAATCCTGGAGCCCTCAGGGTTGAGGGAGTGGGGTGAAATTCTCCATTGGGCTCTCAGCCAAGGCATTGTCACTGCCACTCACTGGGAATGTGTCATGGGAGGGGGCACGCTGCATTGTTTCAGTAGGGACTGAAAGAAATGAGAAGATTGGATTAAAATAGCTACAGAGGACTCACCAGTTAGGTCTCACTCAGAGTCTCAAGGCACCAAGACTCTTCATATATTTATTGAGGGTTAAAAGAAGGCTAAGGAATGTGCATAGCTACCTTTGTGAAATCAAACCCCTGCCTATACTGCCTTTGAACATTCTCCAAACTCTAGGTTCACACAACACTATCCCTTGACATCCTAGGTGAAGGATCGAAGAGCAGACAGGGCGCCTGCAGGAATGTGCTGTTATCTGTGGCCAGAGTTACAAGGGACAACACATTTCCTGAGGCTCTGATTTTTGTTCCTTGATCCCTGGGGACAGCAGGCCTCTGGCTTTTAACGCTACAGGCACATACTTTGTGTCCCATGCAAGGTTACCAATGGATGTCATCAGATGTCTCGTCCAGCTCAGAGAGAGGGCAGGACCAAAAAGGACAGAGTGTGGAAGCTGAGGCTTCCCATCCCACACTGCAGCCCCACGGAGCTGCCTTCCAACAGCCCTGCATCTCCCAGTGAGCAGTCATTGACAACAAAGGCCGTCGGCAGTGGCATAGGAAATGAACATGTAGCCTGGCTCTGAGAGCGAGTGACATCCTGTGTCCTCCATGTTCCCGCAATGCAGGGAAGAGAAATCCCAGCCCTGGCCCAGCAAAGCCCTGATGAGAACCAACACAGGGATATGTAGAGAAGCTCAGGTCTCTGGGAGGAAGTGGACAGGTAAGCTCTGGTTGGAGCTGGAAGTCTAAACAGGGATATCAAAAGCTTAAGAAACCAGGGGCTTTTAGAGCAACAGAATTCTAAAGCCTAGAGGAAAAGCTCCTCAGAAGCTGCAAATGTAGGGGCGGCCAGATAGCTCAGTGGACTAAAGCACCTGCTTAGGCAGAGAGCAGCGGCCAGGGTTCATCCCAGCGGGCTATGCCAGTCCTGCCCCCAGGGAATGCTGAGATGGGGACTGAGGCTGGGTGTGGTGGTGCACACCTGTAATACCAAGGCTTAGGCAACTGAGAACAGGAGGATCACTCCTAGTACGATCTATGTAGTAAGACCCTGTACTAAGTACACAAAAAAAGAAAGAAAAAGAAAAAAACAAGCTGCAAATGTAGAAGCTCAATGTTCATCCCTGAGCATGAATTTTCTAACTCCTGCAATGAAGATTTCCCTCCTTCTATGAGCAATTAGATTGGTCCTAATGGTTACAAACTTCTTCCTTATTAAGATTGAGTTGGTATTCCCCAAAGCATATTCCTGCACCCTCATTTTGCCCAATGAAACAAGCCTGGTCAGATCAGTTCTTTAAGAATCCACCGCCCTTCATTTTCCTTCTCCAAATTAAAAGCTCTCCGTTCTGTCAACAGGGCCCTGTACAATATGGTTTCCAAAATTCTCCCATCACACTGGCAGCCTCTTACACATCTACAGCAGGTCCCTACAGCCAAAGAACAGGATGTAGAAGCACTCAGGCAAGTTCCTGGGCCAGCACTAGAGGTGAAGCTCAAGGGCCAAACCAGCTGGTCCCACTGTGGTATCAAGGAGAGAAGCAGCTGCAGGTCCAGCTGAGGGCGCTGAGGTTCACTGCTCCAAACTAGGACCTGGGCTTCCCCGTCATCCACACAGTTTTCAGCTGCTGGCTGCTGGCTCACAGCACTGCTTTGTCCCATCAGCTGTAGGGGCTTTGCTCGTAACTTGTTAGTAGTCCTATAGTCCCCAAGCATGTGGGAGGTCAGTGCTTATTTATAAATTACAGCAGAGTCAAGATCAATGCTACACTCTTACACTGTGTTCCCTTAATTTTCCAGTGTAGGATGAGACGCATACTTAGAATCACACAGAGCCCTTTATAACTACACCTTCGAGGTTGAACTTTGCTGCAGGAGATCAATTGTCATGAACTGTCCCAACAAAACAGAGTGCAGAGAGCTTACGTGGGCTCTTTAGGGGAAACCTCCAAAGCCCTGGAGATGGGCAGTTAGGAGCTACGTGCTTCTGCCTCAAGGCAGGACTGCATTTCCTGGCAGGGATGTGAAGAGAGTTAGCAAGGACTGGGTGGCTAAAGAACACAAGTAAATTAGACCCAGGAGAGTCCAGATCCCGTCACCTAGTCACTCAAGTGGAAGGACATTTTACAATTATGATGCCTGGGGGGAGGGGGAGAATAATATCTAGATGTGGTACCTTTTATACATCCTGGATCTTGACACTGGGCTTCTATTACTTCATTTTTTGTGAGGGGGGGAACCTCACCTCTGTTTAAAGTCAATTTATGGGCCTGGCAAGATAGCTCAGCAGTCTAAAGTGCCTGCTTAGACAAGTTTAGGCAGGTGCGGGGATCATAGTTCAATCCCCAGCACCACATGCTGCACCAGCCCCACCCTCCGGGTGAGCAGAGTGGCCAAAATAATAATAATAATAATAAAATAAAGTCAACTTACAAATTAGTCACTACAACTTCCTGAGCTTTCTCAGTGGCACTGCAGCCGAGAGAATTTCTCTCTGTCCTTATGGCACTGATTTTCTGCACAGATTTATGGGGGTACAACTGACATATAATAAACTATAGATTATTTTAAACATAGACTTTTACATCAGGTGTGGCAGTGCACACCTGTAATTCCAGTACTCAGGAAGCTGCAAGTTCAAGGCCAGCTTGAAACACATAGTGGAAGCCGGGCGAAGGGGCACAGGCCTGTAATCCCAGCACCTCGGGAGGCTGAGGCAGGAGGTTTGTTGTGAGTTCGAGACCAGTCTGAGCTACAAAGTGAGTTTAAGGCCAGCCTGAACTGCATAGATCCTGTCTCAAAAAGACAAGAAAGAAAGAAAGAAAGAAAGAAAGAAAGAAAGAAAGAAAGAAAGAAAGAAAGAAAGAAAGAAAGAAAGAAAGAAAGAAAGAAAGAGTGGAACTTTGCCATATATATGTGTGTGTGTATATATACACACACACATATATACACACACACACACATACATATATACATTTGGGGCTGCTGGATGTGTAACTCAGTGGGAGAGAGCATGCTTATCATGCATAAGCCCTTGAGTTCATTTTTTTTTTTTTTTTTTTTTTTGGTGGAACCAGGGATTGAACTCAGGCCCTTGCACTTGCCAGGAAAGTACTTATTCCACTGAGCCATCTCCCTGGCCCCAAGCCCTTGAGTTCAATCCCCACAAAAGCATATTAGGTTTTTTTACTGTAGCAGAATATATAAAATAACCAACTTTTTATTTTACTTTTTGTGAATCTTCCTTTTTTCTTTCTCAATTATATTTAGATATAATTATACTCATAATGCTTAAGAATTAACATCATAGTCCAAAATCCCTATACATAATTACACATGTAAAATTGTAGAAAATAGTTTATTTGTAGCATCCTATATAAGTACCTGTTTTTCTGTTTTGTTTTTATAATCAACTTTTTAAAATTTTGGCTCACAAATTCAGGGGTTCAATTCATGGTGGATTGGCCCAGAGCCATGATAACACATCATGGTGGAAGAACACAGCACAGGAAACTCCTTACCTCGGAGCTTCTGGGAAGCAAAGAAAGAAAAAAGGAGGAGCAGGCTCTCAAGTGCCCCCTCAAGAGTGTGCTCCTTGTGACCAACTTCTGTCCATACAACCCACTTCCTATGACTCCACCACCTCCAGCAGAGCGCAGGTCGGGGGTGAAGCCCTCAGTGTATGGATCTTTGCAGGGTATTAGAAATATAAACTACACTGTACCCTTGGTCCCCAAAGCTCCTGTCCATCTCCCAAGGCACAGTGCTTCAGTCGTCTCCCAGAGCATGCGATCTTTCACAAGTGCTGGCAAATTGCATCTGCCCATAGCACCAGCGTCAACAGTGAGCACACCCGTCACCCCCACAATTCACTCGTAATCCTGAGCTGTGTTACTGGGAGTGGAGCCTTCACCTTTGTTGCTACTTGGCTGCTTTCAATGTAGCATTCCAAAATGTCAAGAGCATCTGGAGTACTTATCAAGCCATCTGGGGTTATGCCGTGTGTTAAGTCCTGTGCAAACCTGAGAGCCTGTCCTAGATAGGGAAAGAAGCAGGAGAAGGCAACACCGTGCTCTGGAG
This sequence comes from Ctenomys sociabilis, assembly GCA_004027165.1. Taxonomy (NCBI): domain Eukaryota; kingdom Metazoa; phylum Chordata; class Mammalia; order Rodentia; family Ctenomyidae; genus Ctenomys; species Ctenomys sociabilis. The sequence continues at coordinate 12,274 of PVKA01010838.1, forward strand.
TAGCAGGAGATAGATGAGGAATGCAACCCCAAGGCAGGAAAGAAAGGGAGAAGTAGGAAAAGGAATGGACACAGGACGATTAGAAGCAAGCACAGTCCTGCCGGCTGCCACTGGCCACTGGTCACCTGTGGCTTCTTGCCTGTCTGTTCCCGGGGCACCCATCAGAGAACAAACTCACACTGAGACTGCTCTAGTATCTTTTACCCAAACTGATCCTGAGGCCAGCCTGGGAAACTTAGTCTGAAATTTTTAAAGAAAAAAAAATTTAAAGAATAGATGATTTTAAGAAAGCAGCAGATATAGTTTCATGGTAGAATACTTGCCCAGGAAGCGAGAAGTTCTGGCTTCCTGGTAACACACACACACACACACACATACACACACAAATTACAAATTTTAAAAATAAAAATGAATTTTAAACATAGTGGCTTGCTAATCCGTGGTCAACTTTTTACACCCAGATGAACTGAACTAGCGTGATGCTGGGTATGGGAGGCCTACCTGAGGATTGTTCCCAGCGGCATAAGAGGCAGAAGTACAAACTGTTGGGGGGCTGTTAGGGAAGCCGTTGGAGCTGTTGGGAGCTGCTGGTTTTCTTGGGCTGTTTTGCTGGAGGACCTTGTCATCCTGATGAACTTGGATATTCTTACTGGAGGAGGAGCTTGGGACCTTTGCTATCACTGAGAACGGCTATGGCTCATTTTGGAGGAGCTCTGGTCCTCATCTCAGCGCTTCCTGGCTCCACAGGGCAAGGTGATGCACTGCTCGGCCTCATGGAGAAGGCTGTCAGGTTGGCCTTCCTGATGGGAGCTCAGCTTTACTCATCACTGGAGGAGCTCGGGACCTCGCTGTTGCTGAGGACGGCTGCGGTACTTTGAGAGAAGCTCTGGTGCTTGCTTTGAGCACTGCTTCTTGGCTCTAGTTCAGATCCCTCAGCCTGCTGGCACAGATCCTTCATCCCACTGGTACAGACTTTCTAGCTTCCACTGCTGACTTTGAGACTTCCCAGTGCAGATCTATGAAATGGGCCTGCATGAGCCTTTGTCATGGGCTCTAGGCCTCCAGCTGGACTCATGGAAGGTATTAGGATACAGGCCCTCAGCTGGATTCTTCGGTCTTTAGTGTGTGGGCAGATTTTCTGTACTTTGTATATGACTCATTGAGTGACTATAAGATAATCTTATAAAATGTGTCTTGTATTGTATTGTTTCCTTTGCAAAAACCCCAAACTTTAATCACTTGGCATAGCAGAAGTTCTGCTTTTTCATCTTTATAATCATTAAATTATTCCTTACCTATGTAAAATATGGAGTAGCACAGGGATTGGAGATGCTGTGGCCAATGCAATATGGAACAGTTCTGAAACCTTAAGGACAGAAAGCACATAGATCCAGGCATGGTGGAAGACACCTGAGATCCCAGCTGTCTAGGAATCTGAAGCAGGAGGACCGTAAGTCTGATCCCAGTCCCGGCAAATCAGCAACTTATCAATACACTGTTTCAAAATAAGTGTATTTTAAAAAGGCTTAGGTGGGCTGGCTATACAGCTCAGCAGCACAGCATCTGCCTGCTGAGTACAAGGTCCTGAGTTCAATGCCTGGCACCCGCAAAACAAAAAAAGGGTTAGGTATATAGCTCAGTGTGAAGGCCCTAGGTCCAATCCCTGGTGTCACAAAAGATTAAATGTTTAGAAGGAAAGCACATAGCTGAAGTCACCTGTTTTAAGGGATGACTACTACCCCTGAGGAGCTACTGAATTCTGGGCAGGGTGTAGGGTAAGTTATATTTATATATGCTAATTTGAAGCTTAGTCAACAGCATTTATTTATTTTTAACTGGGAATCAAGCTCAACACCTTGCATTTGCTGGGTGGGGGCCATGCCTCTGAGCTCTGTCCTTAGCTGCTTGTTGTTGAAGATAGACCACCACAAACATTTACAGGGAGGAGTACTTTATCTCTGACACAGTTTAGATTTTTCTGGTGCATGCTGATAGCAAAATATGAAAAATGAAATTTAAAAGCTGGATGCCTTGTGGGTTGTTATTGCTTTTTAATTCTGTGCAGACATGGCCCCCTTATCCCCTGCTTGGAGTTGGACCTCCTGTTCTGGCCTGCCCTTGGTGAACACGGCCTGCAGCTCTTGAGGACAGATTTTCTAGCCTGGCCCTAAAGGAGAGAATAGAGCTGACCTGGCACTTGCTTCTGGGTTTCCTGAACTGACCTAAAACATCTGCAGTAGGGTCCAATCATAGAATAACCCACCTGCTATGAACCAAACTGCAGCTGAATAAATTCCAGTGCAATGGACTATGCATCTCCAAAGTCCCTGATAGCCACCTCCATGGAGATGAAACTAGAGAGAGCCCTGAGGTGCTGCAGCCAGCTTGCAGCCCAGGCTGGGTGGCAGAGAGGGCCTCACAATCACTGATGTCACATGTATCAGGCCTCGAGTCAGAACCTACGAGCTCAGCTACATGTCATGGCCTTTGCAATCATTCAAGGAGACATTTAATTACTTGACAGAAGAAGAAAGAGTGATTGGTTTGGAATGAATGTTCTCTCGTCATGAGCTCATAGTAGGTTCTAAACGTGAACTACCAAAGATCTGCTCCAGGCTCATGAATCTGCTTCATTGTACAATGCAGCTATGATTTTGTTAGGGTCTAGAGCCAAGTTCGAAAAGCTGTAGCTAAAATGCAACTTGTCCATTTATGGATTCCCCATGATGAACAGACTCAGGATTGTTTCTGAATGAAATATACTATTTTTAAAAATTCAAGCAAGAGCCAGGCATCACAGCACTTGTATGTAATCCCAGTACTCAGGAGGCTAAGACAGGAAAATTGCTGTGAGTCAGAGGCCAACCCAGGCTACACAGTGAATTCACAGCCAACCTGAACTACACAGTGAGACCCTGTCTAAAAAATAAAAAGAAAAAAATCAATCAAGAAGTAAACTCTGAAATCCCACTCCTCTCAGAATGGTTTTGAGAGTTGGGACAAAATAACCTGTGTAAAGCAGCCAGCTCAGAGCCTGGTGCTGCATTTGTATTCTGTGGACGTCAGCCTGGTCCTCCCCACCCACTGGTCACATGGGGAAGTCGAGCCAGGTGACCTCTGACTTCAGCTCTCCCCAGCCCCCTCTTATTCTCGAGCAGCTGCCCACAGGAGAAATTCGTGAGAGGACAAGGACACTTCCTGGACAGAAATACCCACCATGACCATCCTCCAGGCAGGAAACCATCCCAAAACCATAAAGCCCTAAAACTTCTTCAGGAGTCGAGAAGACAGTGTTGGCCCCAGCCAAGCTTCACTGGTGACCTTTAGGCAGCATCAGCTCTCCCCAAAGGATTACATTTCCAGAGTGGCTCCTTGCATTTATTCCAAGCTTTGCAATGATCAAAGAGATGCTTTTGGCTATTCTCTGTTTCTAATCTTCGTAAGAAGCCTTTGGAGTTGTGGTGGTCATCATTCTGCCAGGGATATTATGCTCACCAGTCCTTCTGCTGCCCACTGCTCCCAGCTTTGCCCTACAAAGCCCACCTGCTTTCCAGCAGCCCTGCGCAAGTCCTGCCCAGCCAGCCAGCAGGTTCCCCCTCAGTCCCCACCCTGCAGCTTTTTCCTGGATTCTGGCACCTGTCAGAGCCATGAGGGCTGGAAGGGCAGCTACTGGTCAGCTCCTTGTGTGGAAATAGTTACTGAGAGACAAACGCGAAGTCCGCATGGTGGACAGGCGAGCCTGCAAAAAACACATCCAACGAGGGCTGCATCAGCAGCTCTGCCTCCCCAGGCTGCTCCAAAACTCTCAGCCCGACAGAGAGTAGGAAACACGGATTCAGCTTTCCAGCAAACGGGAAGGGGGCCAAGAGACGGGGGAGCAGGAAGGTGGGAGGGATGGAGAAGAAATCATAAAAAGAATTGAGATGCGCTATGTCCGGGTATTAGCTCCTGATGATGAGCGCGATCATTGTGTGCCACAGACGTGTGCTAATTAAGAAACAAACAAAAAAAA
>PVKA01010838.1:16385-63084 GCA_004027165.1 Ctenomys sociabilis
CCCTCACCTTCCAGCCTCTGGCTCTCTGGCTGCCTGCACACTGTGACCTCAAGTTCAAATCACAGCCCTGATGCAAATGAGCGAAAGTGACGTCACTACGGGGGCGATTTGCCATTTGGTGCACTCTGGGTTTCTTTTTTTTTTTTTTCCCAGGCGGAACTGGGGGTTTGAACTCAGGTCCTTGTGCTTGCCAGGGAAGCGCTTATTCCACTGAGCCATCTCCCCAGCCCCCAACCTGGGTTTCAAAGGCAATTATTTCCAAATGTCTGAATTGGTGAATCATTTTGTGAAATGGAACAGCACAGCTTGCAACTTGATCTGGGCCACAGCGGCAAGCTCGCCTCTGAACCTTAAGCAGGGGAACGAAGGGTGTAACTTCTTGGTCTTTCAAGGTCACCTTCAATAAGCCCAAACATTGACAGTGGTAGCCTGAGCACTTTAATAAAACTTACTCATTCGCCTTCTGAACAAATTGCTCAGGAATCTCTCTAATCCTCTTATTAAATGATTTCCACTTATAGCATCATCTGTCGTCCAGCGCCCACTCCCCAGCTGTTGTCAGATGAAAGGGCTGGCATCTGCCGGGGCTAATGCTGGCTGACCCCTGCCCCTCTCGTAGACTGATAGCGGTTAAGCCCAGCTGGCCCCACTCGGCTGCAGAAGCTCCTAACTGGTTCAGCTTTCAAAAACAAGCTGGTTGGCATTAACTTCTTTAAAAGTAGTCCTTTAAAAAAAAAAAAAAAAAAAAAACATGTTTCCTTCTGTTTTTCGCCTACACATGTGTATGATTCAGCTCCCGGACACTTTCAGCTTATTTTTAAATTGTGCTGGTAAGTTTTTTTTTTTTTTTTTATGAATTTAGTACAGGGTCTACAGGGTCTCACTACATAGACCAGACTTGTAGTGATCCTCCTGTTTTCAAGCCTCCCAAGTGCTGGGATTACAGGCATGTGCTACCACGCCCAGTCTCAATCACTGTCTCAGCGCAAGCCGGGAGTAGGGCCAGTATGGCACACGGGATCAAACCCCAGCCTCTGTACTCTGCCTAAGCAGCTGCTTTAGTCCGCTGAGCTATCTGGCCAGCCCTTGTGCTGGTAAGTTTGTAGGACACGCTTCCTGGTCCTCATCTCAGTCCAAGAAATCAGTATTTGTAATCCCAAAGTTACGTTATTGGAATCCCATCGAGTTGATTCCAATCTACCACTTTCCATGCAACCCATAGTGAAAATGAGAACACTAAATTATATTTTTAATCATCAGGGAGTCGAGGGGCTCTAAGTCCTGCCATGACATGGCTTTCCAGAACCAAGAGAGCGACCCAGGGGCTCACCCGGTTTTTATTCAGTGGGGGAGTGGCTTGAAGATTGACTGAGAATTGTGGGAAGTAGGCGACTACTGTGAGCTGAGCTAGGTGGGTGGCCTACATTTACCTCTGCCATATGCAGAGAGGATATGCAGAGAGAGTAATCTGTATTATATAGTATTTAATGTTTTGGGAAGTCTAGGGCTTCAGCTTTGATGTAGTCTTTCAAGCCCCAGGAAGTCATAGCCTCTATTTTGAGGCTTGATCCCAGCTGGCAGAGCAGAGCATTAGCTCTACCGTCCTGTCTCCACCTGGCTCACATTAAGGAGCAGCAGGCTTACCAGGGAAACACGCATGCCACCTTCAAAGACTATCACCAGCACCTCAGCTAGACCAATACACATTGCTTAAGGCCAATTGAAGGATAAACAGAAGTCCTAGCCAGCTCTGTACATAACAATAAGAGGAAATAGGATCAGACTCAGTCAAAATGGAGACAGTCCCTTTTCTTTCAAGGAGAGCTGCTCAGGTGGTCCCCCACATAAGTTTTTAAATCTGTATTATGAGGACGCTATTCATCGTGGGGAATATGTGTGATCTTCAGTTCTTTTTACCTCCACTTCCTCTCCCCTTGCTCCATCTCTGGGTCTTCTTCCCTTTTGCACAAAGACCTACAGTGGTGCCTTGGTTCAGGAACTCAATTCTCTCCACCATTCTGGTTGCAAACTGAACTGGAGGAGACCTGAATCCAGTTTCCTCACAAAGTCATCACTGAAGCTAAACACTGAGTTTGATTTGGTTTGGTTCACATCTAATTCAGCCAGAACCATGGAAAGAATCAGGTCCACAAACCAATGTGCCACTGTATCTCCATTTTCCATATCTAATCCTTATTTTGCTCTTCAGTGTGCTTATACTTCAGTTTCTCATATAAGAGAAACCATGTTTTTTTTTTTTTCTTTTTTTGGACAGTTCAGACTGGTCTTAAACTCACTACAAGCCGGGCATGGTGGTGCATGCCTGTAATCCCAGCACTTGGGAGGCTGAGGCAGGAGGATTGTTGTGAGTTCGAGACCAGCCTGAGCTACAAAGTGAGCTTAAGGCCAGCCTGAACTGCATAGTGAGACCCTGTCTCAAAAAAAAGAAAAAAAAAAAAAAACAAAAACAACTCACTACATAGTTCAGGCTGGCCTCAAACTCAGCAATCTTCCTCCTCAGCCTCCCAAGTGTGATAGTACACACCTATAATCTCAGCACTTGGGAGGCTGAGGCAGGACGATGTCATGAGTTTTAAGCCAACCTATGATAAATAATGAATACAAGACCAGCCTGAACTATATAGAGAAATCCTGTCTCAAAAAGAAAAAAAAAATTCTTAAAAATCCCTGGCTAAATAGACTGTACATTCAAGCACCTGAGATCGCCAAAAGGCACAGTTAAATAGTATTTTGGCTATGAGTCTCACCTGCAACTATTACTGTGCTCTTCCTTGTATTTGACTTTAAACTGAGATAATGAAAACAGTAAGTTCCCTTCTGTTCACCCAGCACTCTTCTCTTAACCTCACTGGAGCCTTCTGCAAGGGATCTTCAGGGTCCTGTGACTGAACTCCGCTCCTGCCTCCTGGTGCTGTGTACAGCGTCCTTGCCAACTCTCCATCAAGAGAGGGTGAAGGGCCTCCAAAATCACCCGTCCCATCTCCGGAGTGCTGCCAGGAAGCCAACCTATTCACAAGCCCAGCAGTCAAGCCTCAGCTCCAGGCTGCCGGCTTCCCCAGCATGCAGCGTGTTACGACTCCCACTGTAGGCATTTGTTTGGGGTTTTTGTTTCTTTTTTGAGACAGGGTCTCACTCTGTAGTTCCATCTGGCCTTCAACGCTTTATGTAGCCCAGATTGGACTCAGACTCATGGTGATTCTCCTGCCTCAGCCTCCGGAATGCTGGGATTCCAGGCATATGTCGCCATACGCACCTTCATTATCAACACTTAAAATGATCTCTTTTTGATATTCTTTAATATGTTGTCTCATTTTGTGGTGCTAAGAGTCAAATCCAGGGCCTTGTAGCGCTGGGCTGCATTCTACCACTGGGTGACATCTGCAACCCCTTTGTCACCATTTTAAAGATCATTTGCCCCAATTATTCTATGTTTTATTCCCTTTTAGTGGTAAAACATTTTATGCAGCAATTATCTGCAAAGGTTTTAGTTGTTCAGATTAAGAAATTATCTATAATAACCAAAACATGGATACAACTTAAACATCTATCAGCAAGTGGCAAAGGAACGTGCAGCCCTTACATGCTGTGTCTCCGAAAAGTGTATAGAGGGTATAATCGTATGGAAGGTGTATAAATTATTAAAGGAAAAATAGCCTAAGGTCCCAAACGTGCAGCACAAATGAGTGACAGCTATCTTCGGGTTTGGGGGGTGGTCTTTTGTTTTTGGTACAGGGCCTTATTAAACAGCTCAGACTGTAGTGATCCTCCTGCTTCAGCCTCCCCAGCACTGAGATTGCAGGCATGTGCCAACATGCCAGGTTTCAGTGGCCATCTCAATGCACCCAGGGGCAGGGGCAGCATAGCATATGGTACCACGGATCATGCAGTACTAGGGATCGAACCCGGGTCCTTACACTTGCCTAGGCAGGCACTCAGTCTGCTGAGCTATCTATGTAGCCCTATTTTTGAGTCAAGGTCTTGGTATATAGTTCAGGCTGGCTTTGAATTCACTATATACATAGGCTGGCCTTGAATTCACAGCAATCCCCCTGCCTCAGCCTCCTGAGGTTTGGAATTACAGGCATGTGGACCATACTCAGCTATGAAAGCTATTGTAAAACAAGCTAGAAGAAACAGCCCAAACATTAATAATAATGTTATGTGACGATCTATTTCTTCTTTCTGCATTTTTTAAATAAGAATATTTCACTGGGAGACCACACCACTCTAGACATTCCTGAGAGGGAAGTAATTAGCTACTTTGATTTCGAGAAACCAGAGACACCAAATGGAGGTGTCCTTTTAAGGTCAGGTGGCAACTTGGTGACAGAATAAACATCAGTGTTTGTATTTCTGAATTTTTGTTTTTCAACTGGACCTGGCCGACTCCCTTACCTGAACACTTTCCCCACCTCTGCCACACACATACGTAAGTTAGTGGAATAATACGACACAGTGAAGAGCTATGCCTGTCACTTCAACCCCTGCTATTCTGTGGGTGATGGTGAACCACGTGCTCGGATTCGCTGCCTTTTCCCTGGGGGTCTTGGCAAGGGGGAAGACTAGAGCAGAACAATGACTGAGTTATCTCTGAAATGTAGCACCCACGCCCAGGACGGCTGGATTGTTGGAGGCCATGTTCATTCAGGCCACATAATGACCAGGCAGCCTACTTCAACTCTGGACACAGCTAATTGTCATTTTAGTGCAAATCACCATGTAGGATTTTTTAAAAATGATTTGATGGCCCTGTATGAATAAGACTACTGTGGAAATAAACAAATGAATAAAAAATGCTACTGTGGAGGGCCGGGGAGATGGCTCAGTGGAATAAGAACTTCCCCGGCAAGCGCAAGTCCCAGTTCCAGAAAAAAAAAAATACTGCAGAGAATGGGAATATAAATTTAATAAAATCTCTTAAAACTGAAAATAGGGGCCAGGGATATAGTTCAGTGGCACAACGCTGCTTGGCAAGTGTAAGGTTCTGAGTTCAATTCCAAAAGTAAAAACTAAAATAGCATATCCTTTTTCCCAGCAATTTCCCTTCTAGTCAGATGTCCTAGCAAACAGTCCAACATTTATAAAAGTAGACATGGGCAAGCATTTTATTTGCAGAAATGTTTGGTTTTATAAAAATTGTAAACTATAAAACATTTGCCATTGGTTAATGAAAAAAAGTCACACACTTATAGAATGGAATATTCTCAGCAGTCAAAAGGGGTGATATATAGAACATGAATCCACATAAATAGCTCTGCATGTAGTTAAAAGAAATGAGATCTTTGATGATTTAAAAGAAGTATCTATTGTCTCATTCTCATAAGGATAGGCATAAAAAAAATATGCCTAAGGGAAAAAGATCTAAAATGGTTACTGAAGTAAAATACCATTTCTATTAAAAAATACAGGATTGATCCTAGACCAAAGGCTGAGAATCAGTCTATAAAAATAAACTACAGCTACCTGTGGCAATACGTACAACACATGTAATTCTACAAGAATATTCTAGAGGGGCTAGGATGATAGCTCAAAGGTATAAGCGCCTATTTGGCAAGCACAATGACCTGAGTTTGATCCCTGACCCTACATGCACATGTGTACCAGCCCTCAAAGCAGGCATGGCAACGCATGCCTGCAATCCTAGCACTAAGTGGTTGAGACAGGAGGATCTCTGAGAGTTCAAGACCAGTCTGGGGGCTACAAAAGTGAGCACAAGGCCAGCCAGAACTGCATAGCAAGACCCTGTCTCAAAGTGACAAAAAATGGAGGCCAGGGAAATGGCTCAGTGGAATAAGCGCTTCCCTGGCAAGCACAAGAGCCTGAGTTCTAATCCCTGGTTCAAAAAAAAAAAAAAAAAAAAAAAAAAAATTGCTAGGGAAAATACATTTAAACCATCACAGGGCTTACTTGGTCTCAGCAATCGCATTATCCCCTAATACACTTATATAGAGAGTTTAGTATCCCAAAAAGAGCTAAAAAGAGATCCCTGGGAGAGTTCCTATACCACCCTGCCCCCACCCACAACACCCTCTCGACCATGCTGACCAAATGTCAGGATAATCTGTCCTAAAGCCCTCGCTCACCCTTTCAGCCTTTTGGGGACCATGGAAAGGCACGGGCAAAGAAAATAGTCGTTAGAAGTGCCATAGGGGAAAAAAAAAAAAAAAAAAAAAAGGCTCCATTGACTTAGGTCCTTCCTGGGATGATGCTGAAAGCGAGGTGCTGTGGAGTGCGGCACCAGTCAAGCCCGCGGGAAGGGAAGCAACCCCCACATCTCCTACCTGTCAAAAACGACTGCAGAGTAAGCCCGCTCTGCGAAGATGACATCCGCAGCCCAGAACTCCTTCGTGGCCTTCAGACCTCTGCCTTTGCCCTCGGTCGTGAAGACCTCCACGTTCTCCATGCTGCCTACTGTCATCTCAAGATCCGTCAGGCCAGTTCGGCGGGCGCTTTGCACTGCGCCAGGCCCTCTTGTTCCTGCCCTATTTCAGCACCTTCAGCACCCCAAAGAGCAGGACTATAAATGGACCAAGCCTTCTCCGGCTCCGCCCCCTCTCAGACCCTGGGCCCTCACCTCCCCCTCTGCCAGGCTCCTGGAGTCAGGGACAGAATGGGAAAGAGGACAGTGACCTGGGGACAGTCTCGTTCATCACCCGGCACAGCTAACAGGGCAGAAAATAACTAAAGGCTACTGTGGTCCTGGGATGGGGCTTGACAAGACTACAAAAAACGTTCCTTTACAAGAAGTCACTCGCTGCATGTGCTGAGCTCTGGGCAGCAGCCGGGTTTCTCTGCAGTTGAGCACTTGGTCAGTGGGATATTTTTAGCAGCCAGATGCCTCTGTCTATCAAAAGCAGGCAGCTGGAGTGGCCAAGAAGAGAGGCAAGGTGATATTGGCTGCTCTGGGACCCTTCAGCTGTCAGGCTCACCCTCCCTCAAGTAAGACAGAACTCTTACTCTAGCCCTGAGGGTCTTCCCTCCTTCCCTTTGGGGTCAGCTGTCAGGAAGCAGCAGCAGCTAAACTGAGCCCTCTGGCATATATGCAGCAGAACTGTTTGCGTCCTCAGGGGGTCCTCCTCCTTCCCAATACAACCTGGGAGTCCCACAGAACCCCTACACCAAGCATGGAGGCCTGAGGGGGTTTTAGTGCACCCGATGATACAAGTGCTGAATACAGGGAAGGCAGACTTTGAAAGAACTCCTCTTTCTATCCACAGTCAGTGTGCTCAGTTCTTTCTCTTACTCCAGAGCATTTTAGATGCACAGTTCTACACCCGCTGAGCATTCCTCCTGGCCATTAAACAGATCTTATATTAATTGAAAAGAAAGACATTTGTAGGTCTGGGGTTGTAGCTTACCTTCCACATGACCTTCCTCAATACATCTTGTCATAGTTTGAATGCGGGCCCCAAAATTCATGTGTTGGCAATTTAAGCCCCGGTGCCCAGTGGGAACGGAGGTGCAGCTAATGGTGATTAGTTCATGTGAGTTGCCCTCGTGAGGGGAGTAATGGCATTATCAAGGGTTACTTATTTGGGTAGTGGGCTCCTTATAAAAGAATGAGCCTTCTGCTCTACATGCATTCAAAATGTTCTCATGCTGGGTGTGGCAGCCCACACCTGTAATTCCAGCCAGCACTCAGGAGGCAGAGGCAGAAGGATCTTAATGAGTTTGAGGTCAACCCAGACTTCATAGTGAAGTCTATCTCTGAAAAAAAAAAAAAAAAAAAAAAAAAAAAATGAGGAGGCTTTCAAACATGCAGCTGCGCAGTCTAGAATTTTGCAGCCCCCAGAACTATAAGCTTGTTGGCTTATCTTATTCATCATAGACTGCCCAGTCCTGGGTATTACCTTACAGTGGTAAAAAATTCTAGATTGTTGAAAACAAAGATGGTAATTTCTACTTCCCTGGACTGTTAGGAAAGTTAAATGAGATAATATGTATAAGACACAGCCCTAGGTACTTTGAAAATATTAAGTGACAGCTATTTTATTTATCCAGTCATGTTACCCTACCAAAATATCAGGATGTGCCAGAAATTCTAGTGTGTCTTCAAACAAGTCGCATCTCCCCAAAACTCCTTTCACTCTCAGCAGCACATAAAAAATCCTTATATCCCAATTTTCAGGCTGTGAGAGCATATATCCTGGTTTTTAAGCCAGAATGCATATTCCACTGCAGCCAAAGAATCAGTAACTTCAGATGAATCCCAAACAGCAAACCAACTTAGAGGTTTCATGTTTATACATCAAGAAAAGTAAACAAAGCCAGGTGTGGTGGTGGTGGTGGTGCACGTCTATAATCCCAGTACTCAGGAGGCTAAGCCAGGAGTATCACTGCAACTTCAAGATCAGTTCAGGCTACAAACTGAGTTTAAGGTCAATCTGAACTGCATAGTGGACCCTGTCTCAAATAGATGGGGGGGGGGGGGCAGATGAGGCCCTGATCCGACTGGACCTCATAAGAGGACAGAGACGGGAGTAAGGACACTCTGCATCACCATTTGATGCCCTGTGCCACCTTCAGTCCCGAGCAAGGAGCACCTCTCTAGTTATAGCCATCTGGTTTTGATCCTAGCCTTCAAAGCCCCAAGTCAAATGAGCTTACTTTATTTTATAAAGTACGCAGCTGTGACATTGTTATAACATCCAAAGAGGGACCAACACGTGGCAAAGGGGACTTGGCAAACATGATTAAATTAAGGCTCGGGAGACGGGGAAATGATCCTGGATTATCCCTGTGGTACTCATGTAATCACAGGGATCCCTGTAAGAGGGAGGAAGGAGGGTCAGGGTCAGAGAAGGAGACATAGCAATGGAAGCAAGAGGCTCTGAGTCAGGTATTTTAAGAGTACTGTTATGGTCAGGGTTTCCAGGGAAAGAATTTAATAAAGGACATATAATTTATAGTATTGTTTTATAATGGTCATCCAGGGCTGGCCAAATAGCTCAGCAGATTAAAGCGCCTGCAAGCAGGTGCAGGGGCCTGGGATGCAAACCCGGGCCTTCTGTGCCAGCCCCATCCCCTGGGCAAACTGAGATGGCGTGGTGGTATTTACCTATAATCCCAGCACCTGGGAGACTGTAACAGGAGAATCACTACGAGTCCAATCTAGTAGTGAGACCCTGAATCCTGTAGACCCTTCCCTGAAATACAGAAAAAAAAAAAATAATGGTCATGCAAAGAAAATACAAGAGTGTGGGAAATCTATCCACACAGTAAAGGTGCAAAAAATTCAAGTGAGGGCCTGTGTCCCATAGCAGTGTCCTGCAGGAGTCCAGCTGAAGCCCTGGAGCCCACAGCAATGCCCCCCTCGAGCCCAACTGGAGGCCTAGAGCCCACAGCAATGCCCCCTCGAGCCCAACTGGAGGCCTAGAGCCCACAGCAATGCCCCCCTTAAGCCCAACTGGAGGCCTAGAGCCCACAGCAATGCAGGCCTGTTTCAAGGATCTGCACTGGGAAGAGTCAGTGATGGAAGTAGAAAGTCTACACCAGCTAGGGAGCTGCACTGTAGTGGGGAAGCAATGTTCAAAGTAAGGACCAGAGTTCTCCCAAAGAGAACCACAGCCATCCTCAGCTACAGTGAGGTCACAAGTTCCTCTGATGAGAACAGCCGAGCTCCTATCAGGTAAGCCAGCACAACAAGCGTCTCCAGGAGAACCCGCAGCACCCTATCTTCCTCTTCAGCTCTCCTTCAGCTGGCAACATCCTCCAGTTGGCCCTCCACACCCAGCACCACACTGATTCAGTTCAGCTGGGGGCTACAAGTTGGCCACCAGTTGTCAATCCACTACAGTCCACCTGTGGTTAACTTTCCTTTCACCAGTCTCTAGTGGCAGACTTCTGAAAAGCTAAAGTTTGATCTATTCAAATTTACATTAATATAACAATTACATACAAACAAGACGTATTGAATTTACATCTGTGCCAAAAGCAAAATATTTAAAGGGTGATTAAAATTCAAGGCTCAGGACTGGTGAGATAGCTCAGTGGAACTAAGTATGTGCAAGTGCAGAGACAGGGGTTTGATCCCCAGCACCACATACCATGCCAGCTCTACCTCTGGGCACACTGAGCTGGACACTGAGACCAGTGGTGATGATTGCCTGTAATCCCAGCACTTGGGAGGCTGAAAACAGGAGAATCACTGAGTCCCATCTATGTAGTGAGACCCTGTAGACCCTGTCTAAATATGTGAAAAAAAAGCAAAACCTTTTAACAAGGCATGGCAAGACTAAAATACAAGGATCTCCTGCAATTTAAATATACTCTTATCTTCAGGTGAAAGGCTTTGGGTTTGTTTTTCTGTTGTCCTATCCTTGATGACTACATTCTCCTTTATCTCATCCTTGCAATGCACAGGTGCATTGCAAGGGTCTTCCCTCTGGGCAAAAGCTTTACATCACTTTGCTGGATCTTCACTCTGGATTTCAAACATAGGGCTCACCAGAAGTTCTCAGCAGTAATCATGCCACCACCCCAACAGTCGACAGCATTGAAATTTTTCTGTCACCCACGTAATATCTCACAAGAAAGATGCAAACCAACTTTCTGCCGAAGTACAACATACTACCTGGGATCCAGTAGCCAATGCGTTTTTCCGCAATAGAAACTTCATCTTCCTGAGTTTCATCTTTTTTTCTTTTTTTTTTTTGGTGGAACTGGGGATTGAACACAGGTCCTTCTGCTTGCCAGGGAAGCACTTATTCCACTGAACCATCTCCCTGGTGCCCCGAGTTTCATCTTAACCAGCAGCATTTCCATCAGGACTCTGATGTTCCACACTCCGACCAGAGTCTCCAATATAGTTCGCAATACACAAGAACTGTCTCTAGGCCAGTCTCTCAAAACCTTTCCAAATTAATTCCCAAGGCTCAAAACAATTTAATACAGGACACATACTTTATAGGATTACTTTATAATAGTCACTCAGAGTCAAATACAAAAAAAAGTATGGGATATCGGTCCACACATTAAGACCCAGGAATCCAGCTGAGGGTCTGGAACCCACAGTAACATCCTGCACGAGTCCAGCTGAAGACCTAGAGCCCATGGCCATGCCTTCCATGAGTCTAACTGGAGGCCTAGTGCAGGGACCCACTGATATGGAAATTGATCACATGTGCAGGGGTGGGGGCGCAGGAATCAACAGCTCCACTCCTTCCTCTCCTGTCCTCCTTTTTATGGCATTGGCAACAAGCCTCAGGTGGGTCCTCTATACCCTCACCTTGCTGATTCAGTTTAGCTGAGTGTTATAAGTTGGCCAACAACTGACAATCCACCACAGTTAGTATGTGTCTGACCTTAGAAATGGAGGAACAGATCATGACACAATAAATTCAGGCACAAGGACCAGGGGAGATGGCTCAGTGGAATAAGTGCTTCCCTGGCAAGCGCAAGGGCCTGAGTTCAATCCCCAGACACCACCCCCCCAAAAAAAAAATTCAGGTACCCTCTAAGCAAGGGACCAGAGTCTCCCCAGAACCCCCAGTCACCAGAACCCCCACAAGGGGCGCAGCTCCGCCTGCACCTTGACATCAGTCCCACCAACTGCAATGCCAGCTTCTCACCTCCAGAATTGTGAGATGATGAATGTGTATTTTTCTAGTTACTACATTTGTCATAATTTGTTACAGCCTGCAATAGGAAGCTAACTTATAGAGCATTATACTTAGTCTCTCATCACAATAAATATTATCTAATATCTGCTACCTTGAAATCAAATCCCTACATAGGGTAATTCACTGTTATCCCTAAAACAACATAAACTATTAGCCTGCCCCCAAAAGAGAAAAATACAGTGAAAGTTAACTTATAAGTTAATACGGTAATTGTGAACTAAGTGTGTAAATGTGCTCATTAGTTATATTCTTGGATCCTGGTATACTAAATGTCATACTAAAGTGATGATTGGTAGATAGGTAGATAGACAGGTAGATGATAAAAAAAGGAGGAAGAGGGAGGGAGGGAGGGAGGAAGATGGAGACAGAAACAATACAAAACTGTGTAATATGAAATATTTTTCATTTCAATTTTTAAGTTTTCATTATTACATGTTTGCAGTACGTAATAACTACATGCCTCCTGGAGAACTGCTCCATGTACACTGCACACCTTAATTTTCTGTTCACCCTTCTCCCTTCCTCCTCCCATCTCTTGATCATTTGCAAAAGCTCTCTCTCAGTTTTGGACACACAAAAATTACACAGGACTTTGCTGTCTTTGCCATGATTTTCTGAAATGGACAATATCTCTTAACGGTGTTCTAAGCAAAAGAAAGCACAACTTTATTCAATGAAAAATAAGTCATATTCTTAGAAAATTTTATTATGTTAAAACTTTATAAAAACTATCTGATGACTACATGTAAAGCAGTGTTCTAGACTCAGAAAATTACAAACAGGTTTTCATCAATCTGAAGCACACACGTGACTACTGGCATTTCTGCAGGATGGGCAGATGTCCTTTACTGAATGCTGTTGGTCTCCATTTCCTAGGACTTCTAGGATCTCTAGCCAGGACAGCGAGACCGAGGGTGTTGGTACTTGTCCCCAGGCTGGTGGTGGGAGGGAAGGAGGATGCGGCTGTACTGCAGTGTAGAGCAATGCAAATCTGATGCAGAGATTTTGGGCCCATCCACCTTGCCTTTATGTTTTTTTTATTCTATTATCAATTGTTGTTGCTGATAATGTTTTCCAGTGGGATCCAAGCCTTTTTTGATAGCCTCAGCTTTGACAACATGCTAAAAACACCCCAATCATCACAATGAAAACTCCTTCTCCTGTTACTAAAACAATTCCTATGTAGTGTAACTGATTCCATTGAGAACTGCTGGTCTTTCTCATCAGAAAAACAAGTCTGGAGTTTTGAAAATATTTTTCCCCCTACTGAGATGTTAATTAAGTCAGACAGCAAAGCAATGTGAGTTTTCTTTGGTAGCACACACCTGAGAGTATGGATGAGGGAACAGATCCACTCTGTGCTTCCTGAGACCAAGCCAGGGGCCTGGTGGGACCCAAGTGCCTAATGACCAAGTGTGGTTGCTAGGATGGCAGACTTGAGCTTCAGACCTCGGCCTGTCACACTGTTACAGGGGAGCCCTCTCACCCTAGGACGGCAGAAACATGTTCCTTTCTTAATGATCTGAGCAAGCATCCAGTCTCTTTCATTTGAGTGTTGGATAGAGAAGGCAGTGAGGAAGGGATAAAATGGAACAGCGTGAGACCAGAGTACCTGGTCCAGGGCAGGGAACTGGGCTGGGAGAGTCCACCTAAGAGGACACCACACAGGACCACTGTGAAACCAGCCATTCAGGGTTTCACCGTCATTTCTGGTTCAGCACAATTCCTTCCCCACCCCCCACCACAAACACACCGCTACCTCAGATATTACCATAGTTACCTCAAACCTCCACACCCTAAAGCAAGTTCAAAGCAACTGGGCAGAATGTGCTAACCAAGGCTAATGCTGGGTCCTCTGTAATGCACCTCAAGGATAGAAGGGGGCCGTGAAAAATGGCTGGGGAGATGGCAGAAAGATTTCTTTGTACCAGGAATCAGTCAGCTCATGCTAACCAGGCAGGTGCTGTGCCGCTGAGCTAAACCTTCTGTCCCTGAGAAAAGTCTGAAGAAAATGACCTATGCTGCCTTCAGTTGGTTTTGTTACAATTCAGTTTGAAGAACTTGTAGAAATAAGCAGCGAGATGGAGCTGGGAAGCAAACCTGTATGGTTTCTGGGATGTTTCAAATCCCTGGGACAATTTATGCAGCTGTATAAACCCTGGAAACCCACGGCCGTGGCCTCTGCTCGCTCACTGGCTGAATCCCACATGGGCAGGGCTCACCATCTAGTGGTGGATCTCAAAACTATAAGATTTTTAACTCTTAAGGCCTACTCTTCATTACTTCCGGAGTTTGACATCCTTTGTACCTGATGCTGAGGGTCCTTCAAGCCTGTGAACTAAGAATGGTCTGTGCTTTCTTAGTGGCTGGGGGGAGGGGAATTAAAGAACAATGTGTCATGATGTACAAAAATTACAAAACGTCACACTGAAGTAACTATAAATAACATTTTATTAGAAAAGAGTAATATTCACTTGTTTGCATATTTTTTCTTTCTGCTATTGATCTTGGAACTCTAAGACATCCTCAGGGTCTCACTATGTGGCCCAGGCTGGCCTTGAATCTACAATCTTTCTGCCTCAGCCTACTGAGTGCTGTGATGATGAGTATGTTTGCTTCTTTCTTCCTCCCTCTAGCTCTAAGAAAGTCTTAGCTGCAAGGTGCTATCCTCTAAGGGATTTCTGAGCTCACTATTCTACACCCACCTCTCAGCGCATACAGCAGGCACCATGATCAGCCCCCCCAAGATACACAGGTGTGGAGTGGAGGCGGAGTCCCACTTCGAGACCCGAAGCTCACTAGGATGAGCACAGGAGGACGGATTAAAGACAAGCAGGAGGCAAAGAGGAATCTTGCTGGCACAACCTGGAGAGTCAAGGCAGGCTTCAGAAGTAATAGAAAAAGACAGGCAGGGAGGAGGGAAGTCAGGAGCAGGGGAGCTCCTCTCGGGCCCACCTCAGCACTGTGGCAGACGGGTAGAAGTAAAGGTGCACACAGAGGACTACAACTGGCCTGGTATTGTGGGAGCTACAGGACCGCCAGTATTGACTTCTGTATTCTATCCTGGCACCAGAGGATCGCCTTTTATGTCCCAGTGTTCATATGCATTTGAAAACTCTTCTAACAGCAACAACTGTTTGAATGACTGACATCATTCTTTGCTTACCTTACCATATTTCGTATTTTCTTAGTATCCCCCCCTAAAACCTCCACTGGGGATTGAACTCAAGGTCTCTGCAATGAGCTCAATCTCAGCCCTTTCTAAAACGTCACTGAATTGCCCATGCTGTGCTCAAATTTGTGATCCTCAAGCCTCAGCCTCCACAGTACTGGTATTACAGGGCTGCACTCCCTTTTGAAGGGAGTATTATCATACTTTACAGATGAATGGAGGTTAACAAATATGCTTAAGGTCTCCAACTTTTAAAACAGCAAGCTCTAAGTATAATCCCTGGAGAAACTTTTACTCATGTGACAGACATAGCACAAGAACATTAAACTAACACTGTAAGAAAAAATCTGGGAAACAAGGGTGTTAACTGAATGTCAAAGACAAAGGATAAACCACACACACACACACACACACACACACACAGGGATATAGCTCAGCATAGGGTCCTTCAATCCAATCCCCCTGCCAACACACACACACACAGAGAATAGCAACCTATAAAGCTGTTTCTTGGGACCAGGGAGATAGCTCAGTGGAAGAAGTGCTTCCCTGGCAAGCACAAAGGCCTGAATTCAATCCCGGGTTTCACCAAAAAAAAAGGTGTTCCTCATTTAACAAGAGAGTTGTATCCCCTTGCAACTAAATCATTAGTTGGACGGGGGGGCTAAAGGGAGAGCTACATATATTACATCACACATCACAATATTCAGAACAAAAAAATGGCCAGAAGGAACTCTAAACTTGATGCCTCTGCTTTTATTTGTGGAACTCTTTTTTAATGTGCAGCACTGTGATGTGTAACAAAACATAAAACTACTGTATTGTACAGTACAATCCACTAAAACTGCTATAGAAACAAGGTGTACTGTACCAAAAGAAAAATACATTGAGACTCTATAAAAACAAACAAACAGTACAGTTGGGTACTTGCAGTAGGGTGGCATTTACAGGAAATCAATGTAGGTTTAATGTTACTGACTAAAGATGACAATTGGGTGGGGAGTCAAAGGCAGTGGGAAGCCGAGATGGGGAGCCAGGGAGCTGTAGCACACACCTGCAATCCTTGCTGAGACAGGCAAGTCTGAGGCCAGCCTGGGCTCCATAGTGAGTTTGTTTTTTTTTTTTTTTGGAACTAGGGATCGAACTCAGGCCGTTGTACTTGCCAGGCAAGTGCTTATTCTGCTGAGCTATCTCCCGGGCCCTCCCATAATGAGTTTAAGAACAGTCTGAAATGCATAGTGGGACCTCGTTTCAAAAACCTAGAGGGGAGGAAAGAGGGTGATCATGGGGGGTGGGGCGGTGCGACAAGCTGGTAGGACCAGCTTTACGTTTTTTAATAGACAATGGGCAGCCAACAACCTTAGTGATAACCCTGAGTACAACAGGTTGGGGCAGCTGATATGAAGGGGACATCTTAGCATGTTGCACGCTAAGGAAAACCTGAAATAAGGCAATAGGAGGGACAGCAAAGTAAAAGATACCAAGAACAGGCTTGTGCCCTGAACTAAGAAACTCACCTACCAATAAAAAAAACAGGTGGAATACTGTGCAGCAGTGAACTGAAAAAAAGTACAGCTATCCCCCAACAGCTTAGATATAAATTTCAGTATGTAAAGTCCCAGGATGCTTTACAGAGGAAAATACAAATCTCATGAAGCTTAAAAACAATCTAAAGAGGGCCAGGAGTCGGGCGTGGTGGCGCAGGCCTGTAATCCCAGCACTTGGGAGGCTGAGGCAGGAGGATTGTTGTGAGTTCGAGACCAGCCTGAGTTACAAACTGAGCTTAAGGCCAGCCTGAACTGCACAGTGAGACCCTGTCTCAAAAAGACAAAAAAAAAAAAAAAAATAAATAAATAAATAAAATAAAAAAATAAAGAAGGCCAGGGAGATGGCTCAGTGGAAGAAGTGCTTCCCTGGCAAGCCCAAAGGCCTGAGTTCAATCCCCGGTTCCGCCACACACAAAAAAAATCTAAGCACTTTAGCCACAGTAGGTAAATACACAGGAGCTAATATGTATACACGTATCTGAGATGTTAGAAGGAAATGACGAATGCCAACAAGGGTACCGATTTCTTGGGGACCCGGGAGTCGAGATGCCCGTATACACCGTAGACGCATCACCTGGAAAGGCGTTCATGAATTCGTGGTGCCGCCGTACATGACCACGGCTCGCACTTAACCTTCTCCGTGGATTAAAGTCCTAACAAGAAAAAGATGAGGCAGATGATGTGCTTTTGAGGTATTCTGCAGAGAACTCAAGGCCTTTCGGACCTATTTCATCCTCCCGAGGGCCGAGGGTCACTCCCCTAAGCCAGCCGCCCCTACCTGTATTCCTCTCCTGTGAGACCGACTTAAACTCCCGCGCGCGAGAGGTTAGAAAAGTGCAGAAATGGCGGAGGGGGCGGGGCGATAAGGGGCGGGGCTACAGCGCTGGCCGGCGCGAAGTCGCTACTGCGCAAGCGCACTAGGACGCCTGGCCGTCATGGCGCCGGCGCCGTCCAGTCAGCCGCGGGTGGTGGCGGCGACTTCCCCTCAGGAAGCTGGGTCTCCGCCTCCTCCTCCCACCCCGCTTGCTCGGCGGCGGAGGCGGCGGCAGCGGCAGCGGTTGTTCCTGCCTCTCCGCCACCTCCACCGCCGCCTGTCCTTCGGCCGGCGGCGTTGGCGGGGAGGGGGACAGTAGTTGTAGATCCCGCCCCTGCCTCAGCGAAGGTGAGTTCCCGCCCGGCGGCGGGGGCGGCCCGTTCTCCAGCGCCCCGACTCCCGCGGCCCCGCGCAGCCCCGCCAGCGCCGCCCCGCCCCGCGTGTGCGCAATGGCCGCCCGGGGCGCGGCCGGCGTCTCCGGAGCGCGGCGCCGGGCTCCCCGCGGAGGACGAGGGGACGCCGCAGACCAGAGAGAGGCGGCCAGGCAGGGTCTGCGTCCCTGGGGCGTCAGGGAAGGGAGAGGGGGGCGGGTAAACGAACCCCGGAAATGGAAGGGGCAGATGTGGGAGTGAAATTGAGCATCCCGATTTCACGGTGGGATGTTTAGAAATGGAGTTAGGAACCGGGGAGAGGGGGCTCCAGATTTCCCAGAGAAGAGGGGTAAAGTTTGGGGAATCACTTTAGAGTATTCCTAGAGTCCCCTTCCCTTACTACGGATTGAACCCAGGGCCTTTTCACTGAGCTACATCCCTACCCGTTTTTTTGTTTTTTGAGATAATCTTGCTAAATTCCCCTGGCTGGGCACAACTTGGCGATCCTCCTGTCTCAGCTTCCTAGAGCTTTTGAGACCACAGGGTGGCGTCTTGCCCAAACTTTTGAGCCTGATTCTGTAAGATGTTACTAAGATTACAAGTCCATCTTAATAGTGGTCTAAATTTTAATGTGCATCTACCAGGAATAGAAATAAAAGTATTGTTATATGTTAGAAAGTGAAAATAACTTCTTCACCACAGACAGTGGGGAGAAAAGTTGAACTTCATTCGTATTTGTTGAGAGGTGACCTGGCCTTTGAAAGGAGAATGTGTAAGGAGGGGAGCTGAGTAATCACGGTTAGTCACTGCTGAGGCAAGTAGGCCAGCTGTCTGCTGGTGAGGAATTATCTAGTTAAGCTTCCACAAAGACAGGAGACAGGCCCGCCCCTCCTTGGGAAAGAGATTCTTGAGCTGTGGGCACTGCCTGCGCATCGCTGATGAAAGAAGGCTGGGGTGTAATAACATGGTGGCACGCACACAAGACCGTGGGTTTCTGTCCCAACACCAAAAAGAAAAACAGCACATAGGAGAGAAGTACAGCTAAGCCCTTTTTTAGTCGATGCTTTCTAAAACACATCATCACTGGACGTGTAGGTCAGTGGTAGATTTCTCTTACTTACCATGCATGGTATTCAGTACCTAGTACAAAAAAAAAAAAAATAGGTGAGGCAGTGTAGCTGGGTGTGGTGGCGCTTGCCTGAGGAGCCTGTCAACATGTGTTGGCTAAAACTAAATTCTTCTGAGTGCCCAGAGCTTTTCCAAACCAGAATCCCAAGTTGGGAGTGGGGAGTTGCTTGGTTATCCCTAGACCTGGTCATAGACTGCTAGAGGTTTTGGTTAAGTCTCTCTTCAGACTTACAGTTTTTACAGTTCTCACCAACACGCTTCCCACGACACAGGTCTTTCATAGCCATCCCAAGCGAAGTCTTATAAGAACTGTATGCCTGCAAACAATGTGCTTGTTGGGAACTACCAGATGAGACTTTAAAGTAGTTTTGGAGATAATTTTACATTATGGCTCTTAATTTCCCTTCAGAAGATCTCAGTAAAACATTCAGACATTTAATTTTACAAATCTGAGTATTTGCTTTCTTGGTTCTGGTTTTCTGCAGGTTTTTTATTTGTATCTGATTTTATCTATAGAGTAAAGGAAGCCACAATATTACAGTAATTTAGATTCCTTTCTCTAGGAAGGACACCCATAAATTTAATAACCCTATAAAAAAGAATTTCTTAGTGGGGTGGTGGCAGACACCCAACAATCCAAGTACTCTGGGAGGCTGAGGCACGAGGTTTACAAGTTCCAGCCTAACTTACACAACTTAGCAAGACCTTGTTTCAAAATAATAAAGGACTGGTTAGGGGTGTCATTCTTTGCAAAGGCCCTGGGTTCAGTCCCCAGTCCTATAAAACAAATAAAGTTCATTAGAAACTGACTGCAACCAGGTGAGTGTCTTCAGTCAGCCTAGAGGATTAAAAACCATTCACTATCAGAGATAAAAAATAGAATCTTTTTTTTTTTTTTTCCACTTTTATACCAAACTTCCTGCTTGTCACCAAGTATGTCTGAGCAGCTTATAGGTGTCAAGATTATGTGGCCACTGGTTTCACCCCCAGAGCACTGTAATTCCAGCACTGGGGAGGGGAAAACAGGAGGATCACTGAGTCCAAGCTTTGTAGTGAGACCCTGTACCAAATACATGAATGAAAAGATTACAAACAAGGCCAGATCACAGGAAGATTTGAGAACAGCTCCTAATGGGAAAATGGCTTCTGCCAGAAGCTATTGATATTTGGAGGGTTTTTTTTGCAGTGACTTTGCATATTATGCAGATAACAGATGACAGTTTATACAGTGCTAACAATAACTTATACCCAGCTTCAAGGTAGTAAAATGAGAATAGTGGACTCACCAACTTGACTAGTAATAGGTGCTTATTTCTTGATTAGCTCTTAAGTCTCACACTTCTGGGCTTGATTTTGTTATACATTGGGTTGATTATTGGGACTAGTCCAGCAGTTTGCAGTTAAGGGAAATCTCACACCCAGCCTACCTTGAGTGTCTGGAGACTTCCTTGTCACCTCCAGGTAGGAAGGGCCATGTAAGCGAGCACAGATGCCACAGGCAATGTGGTATAGGCCAGAGAGAAGTCACAAACATCCTAAAATATGTGGAACAACCACACAAAAACAAATAGAAGTGTCCTACCCAAAATGTCAGGAGTGTTCAAGGTTGAGCCTTGCACTAACTGTATAGCTTTGAAGCAGCTGCCCTAGCAGTCCTGTTGGTAATTCTCCCCTGGTCTGGCTGTACACTAGAAACGTAATTCATGAAACATAAAACTGCCCCTTCATGGCCATCACATGACATTCAAAAACTAATGAAATCTTTTGAGTTACTGTTGACATTATTTAGCAAAAATATAATTGTTATCTAAAAAGTTACTCATCACTTTCAGGTTAGTGACTTATTAGCAGTTCAGGTAACTGACTCAGCAAATGGCACATATTTATACTATTTAAAGCACTTTGCATTTTTAAATTTTAGGCAGTTACAAAAGCCTTAAATAACTGAACATGATGACACATCCCTGTAACCCCATTACTCAGAAGGCTAAAATAGGATGGTTACAAGTTTGAGGCCAGCCTGGGACACAAAAAGAAAAAGTAATAGCTTGTTACTTTTTTTTTTTTTTTCCAGTGAAACCAGGGATTGAACTCAGATCCTTGCACTTGCCAGGGAAGCACTTACTCTATTGAGCCATCTCCTCAGCCCCTTTTTTCTTAATTTTTTTTTTTAATAGCTTGTTACTTAACTAGCTTTTTTTTTTTTAAGCTTCCTCCAAAAGTTACCAAAGAAGTATGCTCAGATTTATCACAGAGTATTAATAGGATCCAGGCATAATGGCACATGCAGAGTGTCAGTGGGAACCAGGGGTAGTGGCACATAATGTAATCCTAGAGCTCAGAAGGCTGAACCAGGAAGATGGTGAGTTTGGAGCCATCCTGGACTGCATAGACTTGTCTCAAACAAAAAAGGGCTGGGGAATGTACCTTGGTGGTAGAATGTTTGCCTAGTGTGTGAAGTTCTGGGTTCAGTCCCCAGTACAACAACAACAACAAAGACAAAAATGTATCCAAGTGTAGTTCTGCATGCCTTTGATCCTCACACTGAGGAGGCTGATACAGGAGGATCCCTGAGAATCTGATGGGCTATATAGTGAGTTCACAGCCAGTATGAACTACCTATCTAGACCCTGTCTCAGAAAGTCCTGATTGGACCATTAAAACTGCTTTGAAGCCTGAAATGATTGAAAATCGCTTCCCTAATTGCCAGTTCCCAGCTGCTAGGGAGATGAGACAGGTGGGTAGAGACTACTTGAGCCTGAGTATTCTGACCAGCCTGGGCAGATGGTGAGCTCTGCCTGTCTTAAAGCAGAAAGGTGATAATAAATGCAACGTATCACCATAGTGCATATTCTGAATTCAAAGGATGTTCTGAAAGCCTCTGTAGTTAATCCTTTTATTTGGCAGAACTGGGGATTGCAGTCAAGCCCTTGCACTTGCCAGGAAAGCGCTTATTCCACTGAGCCATCTCCCCAGCCCCAAGGTCTTTTCCTTTGGCACAGAGAAGTTCTTGGCTCAGGTCTGGATGCCATCTGTCTTCTCTGTCACCCAGGAAGGGAGGAAATGGATCCGAAGCCACTTATAGTAGCTTCTCCCCTATAGTAAATATGTATATACATATTTAATTTTTGCTTACATTACATGGTTTTTTTTTGAGACAGGTTCTCAATATGTAGTTATGGCTGGCTTTGAACTCACTATATAGCCCAGACTAACCTTGAACTTGAAGCAATCCTCCTGCCTCAGCTTCCTGAGTGCTGGGAATTCAGGTGTGTGCCAACATGCCCAACCATTTTTGCTTGTATATGTTGGATTTAAAAACTGAATTTTTTAATAGATACTTAGCTAGCATCCTACAACTTGTTTTGTCCATTTATACATTGTGGGCATGTTTTCATGCCATTGGGTATGGTTTTGATTCACTGAGCTACATGGTCTTGGTGTTACCCAGTTGGCATTTGTGTTGGTCCATTTCATGTTGCTGCAACAGTACCACAGGTAGGTGGTTTATGTAGGAAAGAGATTGTTCCTCACTGTCCTAAAGGCTGGGAACTCCTGAGTGAAGGGACCAGCATCTGGCAAGAACCTCCTACATCTCCCTGTGGTGCAAGTGTGTGTCCCTTAGCAAAGATATTAACACATTGATAAAGAGGCTACCCACATACACTGACCACTTCCCATGGGCCCCACCTCCTTCACTGCTGCATTCGGTATTACAGTTCCAACACGGGCTCTTTTAGGGGCATTCAAACCAGAGTATCCCACCTTAAAAATCCATATGCTTCTATAAAATATTTACTAGGTATAATAGAAGCACATGCCTATAACCCGCATACTTTGTACATTAGGATTACCATGAATTCGAAGCCAGCTTGGACTATACCACAAGAGAAAAAATAGACATATTTCACCTATTGGAACATTGTCTCTCCCACCACCAACTCTGCTGGGAGTTGAACCCAGGACCCACATGTTGAGCTACATCTAGACCTTTAAATTTTTTTTTTTTTTTTAATTTTGAGACAGGGCCTCACTAAGTTACCCAGGATGAGTTTGAATGTTTGACCTTCCTGCCTCAGCATCTCAGTGTTTACAGGTGTGCACCACCATGGCTAGCTTTTTGAGAACTTTAGATTTAAGGGTAGACCTCAAATGTAAATGAAGCAGTTTATAGGCATAGATTATATTTTATGGGAAAAAAAAAACTTAGTTGAATTTGATAAATATGTATAGCTTTGAGGAACTTGTGTGAGCTTTTAAGTGAAATACACATGATCATAGTACCAACTGTAGAAAAACATTGCCTACCACAAGGGAGACCCATTTGTGGCTTCTTTGTGATGCTCAAGTGACATTTGTAGTATACTAGTCATAGTTCTGCATCCACAGGGGATAGGTTACCTGCAGACACTAAAATCACTGATGTTGAGGTCCCTTATATAAAATGAGAATATTTGCATATTACCTATACGTGTTCTCCCACATACTTCAGATCATCTCTCAGTTACTTGTAATACATAATATACTTTGCAAACATGTTACATGTTGTTTAGGAAATAATGCCAAGGGGGAAAAGTCCACATGTTTAGGACAAGCACAATTTTCACATATCAACTATCAGCAGTCAGTTTAATCCAAGGATGCAGGACCCACAGATACAAATGGACCTATGTAAGTAGAATCAGTGACTGTCCTAACGTAGTGCAAGCTGGGTGTGATAGTGCACGCTTGTTACCCCAGCACTCTTGGAGGCTGAGGTAGGAGGATTACAGAGCCAGGCCCAACCTGGGCAACTGAGCAACTTAGTGGGACCCTGCCTCAGAATAAATGTTAATGAGAAAATTTTAAATGGGGACAAGAGAGGGGTGAGATAAAGGAAATAAGGAACAAGAGAAAGGGAAACAGCTTTTCTAAATAAGGCAGGGAGGGGAATGGGAAAAAGCAAGATGGACCATGTACAGGTACAAATTCCATATGTATGTGATTATATAGATCAAAAGACCAATAAAATCAAAGGCAAAAAGAATATATATATATATATATATATATATATATATATATGTGTTTTTTTTTTTTTTTTTTTTTTGAGACAGGGTCTCACTTATGCAGTTCAGGTTGGCCTTAAGCTCACTTTATAGCTCAGGCTATTCTCAAACTCACAACAATCCTCCTGCCTCAGCCTCCCGAGAGCTGGGATTACAGGCCTGCACTACCATGCCTGGCAAAAAAAAAGGGCTGGGAATGTAGCTCAGCAGGAAGATTCTGGGCAATCCTCAGTACCACCAAAAAATGAAAGTGCTGTATTTTTTGAGATTATTTGCTATAAAACAAAATACTGTGACTGAATTTTATAGTCAACCTTTGTATATTGGTACCCCAAGCTATTTCTATAAAGTACTTTCTTGCTGCTGCTACAGTAACTTCCTTCAAAATGGTATTTTCTGAACCAAATAAAAACAGTGGTGTATTAAACATTAGAGGCTTACTACAGGTTTTCTTTTTTTCTTTTTTTGGTGGAACCAGAGATTGAACTCAGACCCTTGTGCTTGCCAGGGAAGCACTTACTCCACTGAGCCATCTCCCCTGACCCTACAGGATTTCAAATTGTCATTCTTACTGTAGCATTTAAGCACTCAGGATATTAGTATATTGAGGTAATATATGGGATAAAACCACTACATAGTTGAAAGTACCTTAAATGTTTAATATGATTTCTGTCTTATGTCCACTTGCTCCATAGATACTATATTGAATGAAGAAAGACTGAATTTACAGGTGCTTCTTCTAAAAGGCATCTGTGGATTAGTGCTCCAGTTTGAGTAATAAAAGATTGTCCATTATGAGGTAGGTTGAATATGAAGGAAATACATCCTACTGAAGCTTTTCAGTGTAGCGAGTAAACATCATATACATCATCTTATTTCATCTTTGCAAGAACCCTTACCTGGGAAGACATTGTCCCTTTAAGGAATAAGGAGAATGGGGCCTAGGAGATGGCTCATTGGAATAATTGCTTCCCTGGCAAGTGCAAGGTCCTGAGTTCGGTCCCCAGTTCCAAAAAAAATTTAAAAAAAGACTGGGAAAGAGAAGACAACTAACTTACATATATTTGGGGGATTAAGATTTAAGCTCAGCTCTTATAATTTTGGAGTTTATTTTCTTTTCACTGTGTCTTCTGCTGTATTCAGAAAGCCACTGTACCCTTAGTTCCTACAGAAAATAAAAAGCCAAGCTTGGTGAGGCACACATATACGTCCAGTCCTCTGGAAGGGTAAGGCAGGAGAATCACAAGTTCAAACCCAGCTTGGACAGCTTATTGACTTATTGAGATCCTGTCTCCAAATTTTAAAAGGCCTATGGCTATAGCTGAGTGTGAAAGCACTTTGTTCAATCCCTGGTATGATACGGGTGGCAGGGAAGAGAGAAGAGAAAGAAAACAAGTGATGTTTTAAAGTTCAAACTGGGAATCTACTAATCAAGAGAAGTAAACCCTGCCCGCAGGCTTCTCTTACAGTAACTAAAGATAAAACATAAATGCAGCAATCTGTGCTCATCTCTCCTTGTTTTAGAGGCTTAGAATTCTAGAATGCTAAAGGTAAGCAGTAAAATACCTTAGCTAGTCCAGATGTGTCTGAGCATGTAAGCAAGGTCAGACTCCCTGTCCTTTCCCTTTATCTGATGTGGCTTCTGTATCATCTTTCCCGTCTAGCAGCATCCTGGAAGAGTAGTCTTCAGTGCACTACGTTACAGTCATCTTTTCCCACAGTGTTCTCATACTCTTTTAAGTTCTGGATGACTACTGGAGCTACTAGCTGGTACTGGGATACCAAGTACTAGACAACATGCACACATGAAAAAAGGCTTCTTTTTCAGGTTTATAGGAAGCAAAATAAGGAAGATGGATTTTATGAGCTTAATATAATTCATCTATGTTGTATAGTTAAAAACTGAATCTTCATAACAAGACTGCTTAATTTCAGGTGAATAGGAGCAGAGTATTGACAAAAACTAAATTTTGTAATCTCTGTCATGATTTTTTAGCTACCTGATTGTTGCACAGTCTCACTATTTATGGGTAGTTCATGCTGAAAAACTGAAGCAAGTACAAAATAAATATGATCAGATCTCTCCAGCCAGTCCTCCGCCTGACAAAGGTACGATTTCCTTCACTTGTTCATGTGTGCCTGTGTCTGCTCTCTGGGACTGTCATCTTTCACTTAGCATAATGTCTTCAGGATTTGTCCATGTCATACTGTATATCAATACTTTTTTTTTTTTTTTTTTTTTTTGCGGAACCGGGGATTGAACTCAGGCCCTTGTGCTTGCCAGGGAAGCGCTTATTCCACTGAGCCATGTCCCCAGCCCTCAATACTTTTTTAGTGTTAAATAGTATTCTACTCTTATGAATGCATCACATTTTGATTCTGTTATATAAACATGGACACTTAGCTGATGGACAGCTGGGATTGTTTCCCCTCTTTAACATGGATACTATTTATACCATTGTGTGGTCACACCACCATTTGGTTCACCCATTCACCTACTGAATGAAGTTTGAGGGTTCTGTCTTTTGGGGGCCACTACAAATAAAACTAAGAGCATTCTTGCACAAGTCTTTTGCTAGTTGTATATCTTTTGTTTGGGGTAAATGCTAGGATTGTTATAGGTAGGTCATTTGGTAAGTGTGTAGGTGACTTCTTATGAAACTGCTAAGTGTATGTACTATTTTGGTTCCTGCCAGCAATCTGTGAACCTCTCCTTATGGCACTGCATCCTTCCCAGTGCAAGTATGTCAGTCTTCCTGTGTGTGCATCTCATTTAATTCTTGTTGCTGAGACAAAATACCTGAGAGCCAGAGTTAAAGGAGGAAAGGTTTATTTAGTTCACAGTTGATAAGAGGTTTCAGTCCATAATCAGTTGGCTCCAAGGCAGAGTGGTTGGAGGTTAGCTGTTCTTGGCAGCAGAAGAAAGCAAAAGCAGCACCAGCCAGAGGAGGGAACAAACCTCTTTCTGCCTCTTTTATCCAGGCTGCTAGGGCATGTCAGTCCAATCAGTGAGCTAATCCAGCAATCGCCTAGCCTTAATCCCAGCACCCTCAACCTAGCATTGTGCCGAGAGTCAGTCACAAACTCCAGATTCAGCCATGTCTGAAAAAGCCTGACCCTCCTGCATCAGGCTTTGGGGGGATAGCTAGACACAAGCCAAAGCAGTTTGATATGATGGTTTTAACTTAACACTTACATGATGACTAACGATCTTCATCTTTTCATGTGATTGTGTGTGTGTTTTCTGAAGTGTACTACGATTGAATCAAGTGCTTGTTACATTATCATCCTAATCAGTTTTCATACTACTTAAGTTGAAAATCAGCTGATTTTCTGATTCGTCAGTTAGGCTCATTTAAACTTTTCATCTCAAATTGCCAAGAAAATAGTTGATCATGATTGACTCTAGAGTCCTATATCAGGCTTGCTTCTGTTAAAGAGAAGGAATATTAATTTCTACATGCATTTTACTGCTACCTCCTAATTTTTTAAGATAAAATAGTCCCCAAGATTGTGTAGGGTTTTTATCATAGTAAGTATACTTTCTGCTCTATTTGTATTTATTCAGAATTTAAAGTAGGGGTAAGAAAGAATGTCAGGAACAGTCCCCTCTTTCCTGCCCATAAAAGAACCAAACAAGCAAAGTTCTGATGCATCAGTGATCTGCTGAAACTTTTTTGTATCAGTTCTCCTCAGTTTTCTCCTCAATGTCCTTCTTTAATCCTTTCACCAGTACTATGAGAGAACAAACCAGGTGTTCTAGAATGCTTTCTAACCAATCAGAAGTCATAGAACAAAATCCAAGCGTTACACAGAAGATACAGAACTCCTTCATGTCCCTCATACACTACACCTAAGTAGTTTTCAGCTCAGAAAGGAATCATTTCCAGCACTCCCAAACCATTTTACAAACATCCTTTTATTATTAAGCCTTACAGTACTATAGTCAGGTGAGTGTGGTTGTTTATTTTGTTTGAAGATAAAATTACCTTTTCCTGGTTCTCTTAGAAATCATTACACATCAAGTTGATTAATCAGAAAAAACTTTTTTCAAAATTTTAGAAATTACTTAAATAATCCAGATCAGCTCCCCTCACCACCACAGATGTGTAGTCCTCACTCAGTCTCCGGGTGCAGCTCTCCTTTTTAGCTCTTCAACAACATCCTCTCTCCTTCTATCCTCTTCCTCCCACTAGAGAAGGTTACAGTTACTAGGGAGTGCCCTGCAAGGTATTTGGCCATGCTGACGCTACTTTTTAACATATGTTGTCAGAATAGTTAACTTTATACTGGCATAGGTTTTAATTTGTTTGGGCTGCTTTATATTTGAAGCTTTTTTTACAAGCAGAAGAAATAGAACAAAATAATCTAGTAAGGCTTTTCTTCCTATCTTCCCCTACAGAGAATCCCTTTTTGTCAACCTAATGAAGCATTCAAAGTCATATGACTCTTTTCAAGATGAACTTGAAGATTATATTAAAGTGCAGAAAGCCAGAGGCCTAGAGCCAAAGACTTGTTTCAGAAGGATGAGGGAGGGCTACTTGGAAAGCTGTGGGTACAGGGAAGAAGTTGATCCCAGGCCCAGGTATAGAATGTTTGATCAAAGACTCCCGTCTGGAACTGTCCAGACTTACCCAAGACCACGCAATATTTCACAGACAGAAAACCGGTTACCCCAGTGGTTCCCAGTTCATGACAACAGGCCAAGACTAGAATCTTTGAGCTACTGTCAGTACCGTAGAGACTGTTTCTCTGAAAAACCAGTGCCCCTGAATCTCAGCCAGCAAGCATACAATCACAGTTCAGCCAGCATAGACGCTGGAAGCCCCGAGCACCTCTTCTTGGGAGCCGGAACTGGTGCCCATCCAGCCAGTCATCAGAAAAGAAGGAGGCACCCAGAGGAAGGCAAAGAGAAACTAAAGGAGGAGAGGCCCAAGCATAAGAGGAAAAGAGATCTTGAGGAGGTGGATTTGGAAAAACATGAGAGCATCCAAAGAAAGAAAACTGAGATGGAAATAGACCCTGCACAGGGCAGTACAGAAAAGCCTAAGAATCGAAAGGAGAAGAAAAGCCGAGAGCTGGCCTCTAAGAAAGAGGACCGGAAGCGCAAAAAAGAGAAAAGGGAGCAAGGTGAAGAAAGAACAGAGGAAGAAATGCTTTGGGACCAGTCTATCCTTGGATTTTGAAACTCTGTAGTTGGTTTTTCTAAGGTTAAAATTGAAAAAATAGGTAAGGAGCTTGGTTTTGTGATGTTCATGTTCATATCACTTATGTGAACAGGTAGTTGAATTTTAACAAAGGCCAGATGAACATGAAGTGTTTAGTATGCTTGTTATCCAACGCGGAAATTACTCTTTCTCATTTTCCTAAAACATACATTTTTCTTACATCTGATAAAATTTCCCTTTAGGAGAGTGGTTCTGGTTTATTGAAATTGCCATGATGGGGGAATTATTTTCTCTTGGGAAATAATTTATTTTAAATTGGAGGATTAATAGGCCTTGCAGAATTTATTTCTTGATTGGAATTGTTTTTAGCTTTGAATTGGGTATTTTTATGTGTTTGGTTTTTTTTTTTTTTTCTCTTTATAAAGCAGTTTAGATTTTTTTCTCCTTGTTAACTCGCAGTGTATTTTCTAGGTTGGAAAGTGGAAAATGAATACATTATAATAATAATAATGAGCTTATGTTACATATAGTTCCAAAAGTTTCAAAGAGTCTTGATATAAAATCAGTTTATATTCTGGAGAAGTTTATAATAAAGTTTTATTAATAATAAAATTTCTGCATGTTGTCTGATTCGTACCATCTCAACAGTGATTTTCTTTTAGGAGAAAAACAGCAACTACTGAACACCCTGTAGACCCTTCCCTATTTTATGTTCCTATGAGGCAAGATGTTTTAGATAGGTAACATTTTAAAGTCATAAAAATTCTCTCATAGGGTTGTGGTGGTACACACCTGTAGTCCCAGTACACTGGAGGCAGAGTCAGGAAGATGCCATGTCATAGGCCAGCCTGAGCCACAGAATGAGATTGTGCTCACTGCTAAGATAGAATGCCTGATGCCTAAAGTTAAAAGAGAAAGGGTTTATTTAGCTCAGTTTATGGTGATAGCAGTTCAGACTTGGCTGGCTCTGAGGCAGGGTGGCATGGAGGAGGGTTGTCACAGAGGAGTAGTCAGCAGGCAGAAAACAGCACAGCAGCAGGAACCCGCCTCACCCATGCCTGGGGCCTCCCACACCCAGGAGGGCCCTTGCCTTATCCACACCCAGTGTAATCACACACTCTTAATCCAGCATCTCACATCCTAGATCCAGCTATCTCTCCAAAGCACCACCTATGGCCACATGAGGCTTTGGAGGGCACCTAGGTACAAGCCATAGCATCTGATATACCAGGCTTATTAACACTTGAACCCAGCCGGGCGTGGTGGCGCATGCCTGTAATCCCAGCACTAGGGAGGCTGAGGCAGGAGGACTGTTGTGAGTTCGAGACCAGCCTGAGCTACAAAGTGAGCTTAAGGCCAGCCTGAACTGCACAGTGAGACCCTGTCTCAAAAAAAGACCAAAAAAAAAAAAAAAAAAAAAAAAGAAATACTTGAACCCAGCTTTTAGGACAGAAATTATTGGGTGCTCACTATTTTTTCAAATAGTTGATACTAAGAGAGAAACATGTGAGAGTCTTGTGAGATTTTTTTTTTTTTTTTTTCATACTTTAGGGAAAGGTCTACAGCGTGTTCAGGGTCTCACTACTAGATCATACTCATGATCCGCCTGTTTACAGCCTCCCCAGAGCTGGGATTACAGGCAAGCTCCACCATGCCCAGTCTCATCTCAATCTCAGTGCACCCTGGGGACAAGGCCAGTACTGGCAGGCCCGGGAATTGAACCCCCAGCCCCTGCATTTGCTTGCAAGCCCTATAAGAATATTCAGCAAGTTAGGTAGTGTGATTTCTTCAAATTTATTAGAGTTTATGGGGATGGAAGGAGATTGGAGGGTAAAGAGAGGAAGAGAATAAAAATTGGATGTGGTATGTCCAGGTACCAATTCCCTAAGATGAATAATAATTATTATGTATCACACACACTGATTTTTAAAACGATCCCAGTTCAGTAGTACACAACACAACAGAATATATCATCCATATCATTCTTAAAACAGGAATCAGTTACCCATCTACCAGTGGGAGGCTAAATATATGATAATGAAAATCTTGAGAAAGCCAGTATCACATGTCCATTTTCAAAGTTTCAGTACAGAAATGTTTGTCCTAAGATGTTACAGGGGACCTTGTTCCCCACCTTATTCAGTATGCAAATAAGAGTAATCTGTGTAAAGCTTTAGTTGAAGTTGAACCCTCTTTGGGTACCTCTTCACTTCTGCCTGTCAAAAACCACAGTTTAAAAAACTGGAACTGACTGCTGTGACATGTGAACAAATGTTCAAAGAAATGTGGCTGCTTTTTGCGGAGAAGGACCCTGAGAGAATGAAGAGTGAGGGCTCTCTTACATCCACAGCCTGCAGCGCAGCAGAGGAAGATGGCTGGGCAAAAGATGGTCTTCAGCTAGGGTGGGCAGGGCTACTGGAGAGAGGCAAGGCATGGGGAGGGCAACAGGCACAAAGGAAGCCCTGAGGAAGTGTGTTGGTACCAGGGATCCCTCTGCATCCGTGTGCAAGAAAACAGCTACGTACATGGCAAACAATTGCTCGGTGACAACACAAGGACCTGAAGCTAGACAGAAAGTGCAATAAGCTCTGCTCAGAAAACCTTGAGTTTGTCCTTGAGACAGTGAGAAGCTGTTAGCCATCTTTGGTAAGTTTCAATTTTCTTCTTACAGTATCTGAACTCTCACCACAGTCACCCCAGCATTTGACTCTTCTGCGTAAAGAGCGTGCGCGGAGTTGGATGTCTGGTGACCACAGCTGGAAACCCCGGGAGAGTGGATCAGAAGGAGTTCAAGAAAGTATGGAGGAGCCCAGTGGAAAGGAGTTTTCTTTATGATGGAGAGGGGTAACTACAAGGCAGTGTTCCCAAGAGCTTACCATCATGACTTAGGCTTGATAAGTTGCCCAAGTTCAAAGGCCCCTCTAAAACCAAATTCCACTATGCACGTATTTGTTATATGAAATGAAGCTTAAGAGTTGAGGGGGTTCCAATCCCCACCCATGCTGTGCTGGCCCCACCCCTGACAGCACTTGAGACTGGGCATGGTGGTATGTGCCTTTAATCCTAACTCTTGGGAGGCTGTAAACGGGCAGATCACTGAGTCTGATCTAGTAGTAAGACCCTGAACACCCTGTAGACCCTTCCCTAACAATACAAAAATAAATAAAATATTTTTTTGAAAGCAGGGGTGTTGGGGAGATAGCTCAGTAGAATAGGCAGTTGCCTGGCAAGTGCAAGGGCCTGGGTTCAATTCCCGGTTCTGCATTGGGAAAGGCAAAACAAAACCAAAGACAGAAAGACCAGGCAGGAGAGTCTCGAGGGCCTGACAAGAGGCACATGGTTGGCCTAAAAAGGGTCAGGACAGTGATGCAGAGGAAGCAAGGGCCGTTCTCGTGCTGAATCCTGCTTTGAATCCACTGGAGGGGCATGCTGCTCATGGAGACTTGAGGGCGTGGCTTGGTGTAGAAAACATTAAGTTAAGGTTTCCATGTGTTGGATTGAACCAGCTTGACATTCCAACAGAGATGGTCAATGGACAGGTACTGATTGGGAGCTCAGAAGAGAGAACTGGGATACGGACAATGTTGGGAGTATCAGGTGAGCAGAGGCTAATTGAGGCCATGAGCATGAATGATCGCCAAGGGGAAAACATAGTCGAAAATCTAGCAGTAGTAAAAGTTAGAGTGCCGACACAAAGGGCAAGAAAAGGAATGAGAAATGCAAATACATGGCCAGAAAACACAGCGCCCCATTATCCTCAGACATGATTGATAGATACTGGAAGGTGATAGACAGACAGACAGACAGTTTTTGAAACACTGCTAGCCTATCTCACTGGCCATAACAGCAAAGGAAGGCCTGTGAGGGGGTAGGTGACTTACTGTATTTTAAACAAATGACCACAAACCTCTAGTCCAAGTTTTCCCAGTGGCTCACTTTGAGGTGCCTGTGTCACACTCTCCCCTCTCTCTTAGGCCCCCTTCCCCACCACAGATCATCCCACACTCCACTGAGAAAGCAGAAGCTGTCACGAGTAAACTTACTCATTTCCTCTAACTTACTATCCCACTCCCAGATAAACTTCCTCAGGTGTCTGCCTTCTGTTCTTACCCCTGTTCCAATAGAGGTGTTCTTGCTCTCAGAAAACACAAATCCCTCCCTCATGCCCCAGATTCTGCATCCCTTTCTTTACCAGCTCAAGGTCTCATCTGTCTGAGGTACCAAGAATTGTCACTGGATTATTCTGTTGGGATGCTGCAGTGTTCCCTCCCACAGCAAAGTGACTCAATACCCTCAACCCCTGTGTGTTAGCTTTTTATCCATGACCGAACACCTGGGCAAAACAAAGGAGGAAAGATGTATTCCTGGTCTCAGAGGTTTCACACAAGCTTGGCCAGCTCTACTGCTTTAGGCTAGGGAAGCCTGCTCACCTCCAGTTGAGAGGCAGGGGCAGAGGACACAGGTGAGTACCCCAGATCTAGTCCCCAAAACCACTCCCTTCCACCAGGTGCCACTTCCTGTTGCCATTCGCTCCCCAAACACCATGAAATTATAATTTCAGTCAGATAATCCACTTGATGGAGTTTAGCCATCATAGGTCAGTCATTTCCCCAAAAGCCCATAATCTGGCAACCAAGCCTTCCAAATACAAGTCTTGGGGGACATTTCAAGTCTAAACCATAGCAACTCCTGAAAACATGGAAGATTCAAAGACAACTTCTCTGGCGCTCCAACACAGCACAAAGACTCCTGTGGCTTCCAGTCACCAAAGAAATTTCTCCCCACCTCCATCCATCCAGTCAGCTCTCCAGAGTGTAGGTGTTCTTTGATCCTTTCAATTCTGGCATCATTCAATTCTGGAAATCCTACAGAGGGAGGACCTGATCCCCAAGACTGCCCTTTCCTACTTCAGATGCAAACTGCAAGCCTAGGTTGGGACCTGTGTTTCTGACTGACCAGGATTCCATAGCTCTCTGGATTCAATTTATTCACTTTACTGGAGCACTCAGGAAACTCAAGTGATGCTTTACTCACAGTTCCTGGTCCATTACTCCAGAACTTGGGAGGCTGGAGCAGGAGGATCACTGATTTTGATGCATCTCTGGTGTCTTAGTTACTTTTCTACTTGCTGAGACAAAATAACCAACAACCAAAGTTAAAGGAGGAAAGGTTTACCAGGCTCAATGTGTAGAGATTTCAGTTCATAATCAGCTGGCTCCAAGGTAGGGTAGCTTGGCTGAGGGGCATCACAGAGAATAAGGAACAAGCCTCTTTCTGTCCCTTACACTGTATCCAGGCTACCCACCACAGGGCAGGCACAGCATTCACACCCTTAATCCTAGCCAAAACTATACAAAACCAGGCAGTGGACCAATTTACTAATATACAGCCTTAATCCCAGCATCCCACACTTGATCTAGCCACCTCTAAAAAAGCCCCTTCTAGGATTGCCTGGGCTTGGGGACCATGGCAACTCCTGACAACATGGAGGATTCAAAGACAACTTCTCTGGCACTCCAGCACAGCACGAAGACTCCTGTGGCCTCCAGTCCCTGAAGGATTTCTCCCCACCTCCACCCAGTCAGCTCTCCAGAGTGTAGGTACGAGCCATAATACCTGGGCTATGTAATTCATTTATGACCAGCCTGAACTACATAGCAAGACAAGACCCTATCTCAAAACACAAAACCCAACAAAAATGATGTTTTAAAAACATTTCTACCTCAGAAGGTTATCTGAAATGTATGAGGACCATGCTAAGTATGACAGCTGAATCAAATGTAGGGCTAGGGGAGTTATTAAGCTTGGGTTCTGGACACAGCACCAAGAAGAGAAACACACCAGGCATGGTGATGCATGTCTGCATTCCCAGGCACTTGGGAAACCAAGGCAGGAGGATAACAAGTTCAGTGCCAACCTACACTACGGAGCAAGTTCCAGGACACACTTGGACTGCAAAGTAAGGCCCTTTCTCCAAACACAAAACCCAAATACTCCAGCCTTCAACATCCATGGATTGCACCAAGCATGGATAAAGAAACTTTTTTTTTTTTTTCCGTCTTTTTGAGGCAGGATCTCACTATGCAGTTCGGGCTGGCCTTAAGGTCACTTTGTAGCTCAGGCTGGTCTTGAACTCACAACAATCCTCCTGCCTCAGCCTCCCGAGTGCTGGGATTACAGGCCTGTGCCTCCACGCCCAGTGATCAGATAAAGAAACTTTGGAGTGAGAATTAGGAATTAAGAATTATTATATACAGAGCTATATCCCTAGCCATCACTACAACTTCTCTTGTTAAGTTACCTAAGCAGAACTCAGCAAGCCTCTGAAACTTCCTCAGCCTCCCAAACTGGGGGATAGTAGATATGTGCCACTAAAAAAAATAAAATTAAATTTAAAAAAAATTATATATATAATTTTTATATATTTATATATATAATATATATGTATATTTATATAAATATATATATATATATATATATATATATATATATATATATTATTTAGCTTTCAAGTGCTACTAGGGACTGAACCCAGAGTTTGGTGTGACTAAACTATACTCCCAGCTTCTCTCTTCTGTGTGTGTGTGTGTGTGTGTGTTCTCAGTAAATTGTCACAGTAGTCTTGAAACTTTCACTCTTCCCTCAGTCACCTGTTACTGGGATTATGTGTGTGAGCCTCTGTACCTGGCTCAAAACTGCCTTTATACACTGGGTGTGGACTGGATGTGGTGGTAAACACCCATAATCCCAGTATTCTTGGAGGCTGAGGCAGAAGAATCATAAACTCAAGCCCACCTGGGCAATGTGGTAAAAATCTCTCGAAATTTTTCAAAATTTCAGAGGCTGGAGATGTAGCTCACCATGAAGATCCCAGATTCAACCCCCACAACAACACAAGAAAAAATAATGTGAATGAATGGCGACACAAACCATGTCCATGTATAGAAAGATGTTATAATATTAGAAAGATGTCAACTGGGTGTAGTGTTACATGTCTGTAATGCTGGCACTCGGGAGGCTGAGACAGGAGGATTGCTGTGAGTTTGAGACCAGCCTGAACTACACAGTGAGACTGTCTCAAAAAAAGACAATGTTCCCTTTCATGGTTTTTCGAGCCTGCATATTGAGACCCTGTCTCAAAAATAAATAAATAAATAAATAAATAAATAAATAAATAAATAAATAAATAAACTGCTGAGCAGATACGGCTCTGTATTTAAGAAAGATGTGAGGTCTTCCCACATAGACCTATAGATTCAGTGTAGTCCTGAGCAAAACTGCAAGTGCTTTTGGCAGTTGATTAGCCAAATTTATACAAAAAACAAAATACTGAAGGTCAGCAAGACATACCTTGGGAATAAGGGCAAGATAAGGAGAGGACTTGCTGTGTCAGATACAAAGATGAAGCTAGTGATCAACACGGGAGATGCCGGGACGACGCAGCCCAGCTCAGAAACGCAGCACAACCATGAGCGAACGAAAGAACACACGCGTTTGCTCTGGAAGGCAGCATCGCAAGCAGAGGCGGCCACATCTCAGTGCTGGGATTGGGAAGGATCCCTCTGTGACACTATAGCAGAAAATGCTCTTCCACCACCCCATCCCGGCCAGTATACTTCAGTTTCTTAGTTGCCCAGGTAACAGTTCCTGTTCCCAGTTCCAATTATATTTGCTCCTCTTTCTTAGACTCAGCTGATCACTGGGATGTGTAGCTGGTCACTGTGATGTACAGTGTAGAAACCAATTCCCAATTGGGAAGCCGCTCTGCCTCCGGACTTCTTGCTTGTTAATCCCATATAAACCCTAACCCACCAGAAATTAGGGCCTGATATTCTGGGAATGATCCCCAGCAGCGCCTGTCAGCATAAACAAATCTGCCTCCAAGTCCTGGGTGTTGGCTCACTCAACGTTTGTGTGCTGTTGCAACACTGCACAAAAATCAACTTCAGGGGAATCACAAATGTGCGTGTATGATGGTTTCCGATCAAAGCATCATCTGAGATTATCTTCCTGATCTATAACAATGGCCTCTGGACATTTGGATGTGGAACGCACTTACTCACTTGTGTTCTACTTCTCTTCTACTTCAGGTTCTTTCTACTGCTGACCCTGTACCTAGGACTGAAGAATAGTAGCTATTAGATAATTATTTTTTGAATGAATAAATGAAATGAAACACGAAAACAATGGTTTGGGGGCTAGTTGTTTGGTTCTGGGGATTGAATTCAGGGCCTTTGCCCTTGTTATCCACGGCTTATCACCAAGCTGTACTTCAGCCCCCGTAGCACTGGATGTTATACTGGTACAACACTGCCTCCCAGGGGACAGTTGGCAATATCTGGAGACACTATGGACTGTCACAACCGAAAGAAAGGAGTTGCTTCTGACATCTAGTGGGTAGAAGCCAAAAATGCCACTGAACACACTCCACTGCACAGTACCACGCTAAGATAAAGAATTAAGTGGCTCACAATATCATCAGTGCTCAGGTGGAGGTCTAAGATTAGGAAAAAGCCTAAAATTGGGAAAACTTTGGGCATGTTTGGTATGGTGGTGCACATCTGTAATCCCAGCACTTGGGAGTCTGAGACAGCAGAATTGTTGGGAGTTCGAGACTAGCCTGGGTTACAAAGTAAACTCAAGGTAAGCCTGAACTGCATAGCAAGACCCTGTCTCAAAAAGAAAAGGGGGGGGAGGGAGAGAAAGGAAGGAAGGAAGGAAGGAAGGAAGGAAGGAAGGAAGGAAGGAAGGGAAAAAAGAAGGAACACTCCCTCCTCTGTGTAAACCCTTGTCTTTACTCCCTTTCTGTAGCTGATGGATTTGCAATGCAATTTCAAATCTGATGCGACATTTCTTCCTTTGTGTGACTCATTCTTGTTTAACCGATGGCCTTGCAATGTAACTTTAGATGTTTAAACTTCCTTAGCAACCCATGATGTCACGCAATGATCCAATCACAATGTGCCAAACCTGGAATTGTAACTCCTCATTTGCCCTTCCTACAAAAGTCCCAGAACTCTGCTGGGCAGGGCTCTGACTCACTGAGAGAGAACCCAATCGAGCCACTGGTATAATACACTGCACCTAAACCTTCTCAGTATCTGTTTTATCCTGTGTTTGGTTTGTTTTCTGTAGTGCTACCCAGTCTTCCTATCTCAGCCTCCCAAGTGCTGGGATTAAAGGCCCACACTAGCCGGGCATGGTGGCGCAGGCCTGTAATCCCAGCACTTGGGAGGCTGAGGCAGGAGGATTGTTGTGAGTTCGAGACCAGCCTGAGCTACAAAGTGAGTTTAAGGCCAGCCTGAACTGCATAGTGAGACCCTGTCTCAAAAAGGCAAAAAAAAAAAAAAAAAAAAAAAAAAAAAAAAAAAAAAAGGCCCACACCACCACACCCAACCTGTTTGTTTACTCCTTCATTTCAGATCTTCATTTGTGCACATTCTGCATGCATGTTATATTTTATAAACTAAGACTTGGGTGTTTTATTAAATATTTTTTGAGAGTGGGTCTCCCTCAATAGTTCAGAATGTCATAGAAGTTACAATGCAGTCAAGCTGGTGTTGAATTTGAGATGATCCTCCTGCCTCGGTGTTTGAAGTGCTAGGATTACAGGCATGCACTACCATGCCCTTTTAAATTTTTTAGGAGATAACTCTTCAAATAGGATTAAATCACACTGAGGTTTAGGCTGTTTATTGTTTGTCCTTTTGTTCTGTTTAGGGTTGTATTTTTTCATTTTTGTTTTTGAGACACAGTCTCAATACATAGCCCACATTAGCCTTGAATTCACTAGAAAGCCCAGGCTGACCTCAAACTCACAGCAAACCTTCCTGCCTCAGTCTCCTTAGCATATATGCTGGGATTATCATCTTGTGTATGAGAGTACACCTGCCCTCTAGGTGATTTACCTTATAAGGCAATGGACTTGGGTGTGTGTGAAACACCTTAGGGTGTGTGGGTTACACCTGAGGGAGGAGGGTCTCTTCTGTTGCTGGGTATAAAAAGGCCAGAACCACAGGGGCAGACCAGGGCCAGAGCAGGATCTGCCTCGAAGTGCAAAGCTGAGCAGCTGGGACCCAGGACTCTTCTCAGGGAGCAAATCACACCTCTGCCCAGAGCTAGGAGGCATCACGCTGAGGTCTCAGCCAGGCAGCCTCTGCCCCTGCCGGTCTTCAGAACGGCCCTTCTATACCACAGAGACATATGCACCTGAGGTGACGACACTTTCCTCACCAACTATCTGGAGTGGGTACAGTACCACATAAGTCACGCATCCCAAATTGAGCTCCTCTTTAGCTGTGCCTGCAGCCCAAAAAGGAAGGGAGGGCCTTGGGACAGAGGCTGGGTAACCTTATGTGGCTGGGAGGGACACCCCAGGTGGACCTGAAGGGCTGTGAGAGGACCCGCCTTCCTCACTCAGTTATTCCTCCACTTGCGACCACACACCATGATATGCAATGAGGACAGTCATGAATGAGAAGCAGTCAAGGGAGGCTCAACAGAAGCAGAGCAGGCTCCAAACCATCTCTTAGCACCTCCCTCCCTCCAGGCTTGGCCTTAGGACCAGCGGGGTGCAAGGGTGGGGTTAGAGTCCCACTGGGAAAGGCCTGGGATCCTTGTCCTCGAGGACATGGACGCCACGGCGTGCAGTCATTCAGCAAGGGCAGAGGAGGCTACAGTACACATTCCTACCTTGCCTAGTGAGGTACAGTTCAGAGAGAAGCTCAGGCAAGGTACCAGCCCTGTGGTTATCTCTGGAGGGTGCATTAAAGTCAAATGGAAATAAGGCTGTAGCACACTCCAGGAGAATCCGTGTAACGTCCCTTGTGCTCTTACCAGCTCTCCAACAAGAATCTTTGAAAACACTGACCATGTGCTCACATCCTGAACCTGGAAGCTCTTCATCAGTACTGACCAGGAGTCCTTGCACCACCTGGAGGACTGTGTGAGTACCCAAGCTGAAAAGCATGCTGGGACAAGCAATGTGGCTGCCTGAAGGCTCTTGACCCTCCTGCCTTCTCCATGGACCCAAAGGATGTCAGGGCTCTGGGACTCACTTCCCTACCCTGGAACGAAGGAGGCATTTTCAGATTTTGAACATTAAATTGTCCTTCTGACAACAAATTTAGCTTGGACCTGTGTATGATGTGAGTTTTCTTTGTTATTCCAAACTTACCCAATACCTTAGCCCATCAAATGGAATGAGGGTTTCAGGGAACTAAGCTGAGGAGTTTAGCTTTGGAGACAGAAAGACAATGCGGGAAGCAGCACTGGAACAAAAGTGAATTACTCCCTTCGCTTATTTTCCCAACTCAGATCCCAAAACAAGGGCACCCTTCTAGGGCCAGCTCACATCAGCCGATGGGAGGATCTGGCTC
This sequence comes from Ctenomys sociabilis, assembly GCA_004027165.1. Lineage (NCBI taxonomy): Eukaryota > Metazoa > Chordata > Mammalia > Rodentia > Ctenomyidae > Ctenomys > Ctenomys sociabilis. The sequence continues at coordinate 56,651 of PVKA01010838.1, forward strand.
ATCCTTCTCTCTCCTGATTTTTTGAGGTCAGATCAGTAATTTGGCTTCCTTTTCATGACAGACAATTTCGCCATGAGTGAGTTTATTTTCATTTAGTCCATAGAGCCTAGTGCAGGCACTAGGACAAACCAAGGTTCTCTCCCAAATTCTCTTCAACTCACTTCCTCAATGACTACAGTGAACATAGTGTGACTATAGTGTGTCTTGGAATTGTGAAGAATCTTTTTCCTTCAGGGCATAGAGGTCAGCCAGTTCTAAGTTGGGAGAATTTACAAATTCTTTTAGCTTGGTTTGGTTAATTTACTCACACACAGACTGTCACTATGTTGACCAGACTGGGCTCGACTCGAGGGACCCCACTACCTGAAACTCTTGAGTGCTGGGATTACCAGTGTGTGCTGCCACACAGAGCACTGCTTACAGTGTGGGACGGGCTGGAATCACTCCTAGAAGTCTAAGCCTGATTCATCTTATAACAAAGAAAATATTCCTAGCCAAATGGTTCATTCAACAGAAACTTTTCTCTCATTTTCTCTAGCAGAAATCCATTCACAGTCAACACAATGGAAACTGCTAAGACAGATGACCCTTTTCGACAAGAGCTTGAAGATTATGTTGAACAACAGAAAGCCAGAGGATTACAACCAAATCTTGCCTTCAGACAGCTGACCAAGGGCACTGCATGCAGAGGGAGGGGCCCCACTGGCCCCAATCATGCAGTGCAGCACCAGCAGCCATCCTTGCAGACGCCCACCAGGTTGCCAATATCCCACAAGGGTCCAAAGACAGTGAAGAGGCAACTGTCTACCTGGCCTATAAATCGTGATACTGAAGCAAGGACTCACTCGCAAAATCACTATCAGCCAAATGACGCCTGCTTCCTCAAGATACCCATGCTCTTCTGGGAGGACTGCAGTCACTTGTACCAGTCAAGCACCCAGGACAGAGCCAAGGAGAGGAGTCACCAGGATGCAAGAGCAGGAGCCACTGCACTGGAGCCCCAGAGTAGGGACCCTACACAGGGAAGGACCCAGGAAGACAAGGAGAGCCTGGGCAAGAGAAAAGCAGAGGGGGAGCCAATGGGGACAAAGAGGCCCAAGCACAGAAAGAAGGGCCACCGAGATGGAAGGGACAGCACCAAAGCCAGAAGACAGGAACAAAGGATAAAGGTTCCCGGAGACCGAAGCCCAGAGTGGGACCTGTGGGATGAGGCCATCCTGGGCGCCTGTCACTGATGCTTGGGTGTTTGGGCTTCCAGCAGGAGGTGAGAGGTGGGAGACATGGTTGCCAAGGGTAAAATAAACAATTCTGAAGCAATTCATCTCTGACTGCTTGAAGAAAACATCATAGCCATACCACATACACTTTTCAAATACATAATTAGAAAACCCAGATGGTTTAATGATAGAAGGTTTTTAAAAGCTAAAATATAGAAGTACTAGAAGAAAATTCAGAAAAACATGTGTTCCATCTTGATATGCAAACAGCCTTCCTGATTAGAGCGCATGACTCATGGACTGGATCCCAGAAATAGTAGTTGGCAAATTATTTACAATTTTTGTTTAAAAAAAAAAAAACCTATCAAAAAGAAAATTTAACTTACTTGCTTTTTTTGACCCAAGCTCTCAATGGTGTAGTTCAAACTGTCCTCAAACTCATGGTGATCATCCTGCCTCAGCCTCCCCAGTAATGGCATCACAGGCCTGTGCTACCACACCCGGCTTACACAGAAATTGAACATTGACTTGGACAGCTGAACAAGGGCACCGCATGCAGAGGGAGGAGCCCCACTGGCATAGAATGACTTCAGAAAAACACCTAATAGTAATGGTGGTGTCTGGGGACAAGAATCAGTGGGCAGGAGACAGACTTGAGAGGTGATTGACTTCCAGGTCCTATTTCTGTTTTGGATTTTATGGGGCTTTTAGGAAATATTTTTAAGCAACATATTAGGGCAAATCAGTAGCATCACTTTTTATTCATGTCCCTGTTTGAGTTATCAAATTATGGCCTATTCACTTCTGCAAAAGGGCCTTTAGAAACTTGGTGGGCAGTGTGGTTTTATGTTAGTCTTTGGCAGTAGGGGAAAAGGGGGAACGCTGTCAGGTGGAAGCAATCTGAAATACCTTTGCTTTTCCCAGTCTTGCGCTTTTTGGAGGAAGTGTGTGTGTGTGTGTGTGTGTGTGTGTGTGCGCGCGTGCATGTGTGTGTTTGTATGTGTGTGTGCATATACGTGTGTGTATCTGTGCAGTAAGTTCTCCAATAGGGGATATGCTAAAATAAATGCAAATATGGAAAGACACAGAAAAGGAAGAGGAAAGTATCCCAGGATTCATTGCTCCCATCTATCTCAACGAAGAGAAACACATCACTGGTCAGGGCATCCCTACCTATGCAGTGCCAGGATTTCATGTTGTTGTACACAATTATTTCAGGATAGACGCTGAGTACCTCAGCCTGTTTCCTCTATGACTGCAGTGAACTTAGTATGCTATAGTGTGACTTGGAATTGTGTAGAATGATCTTTTTCCTTCTTGGCATAGAGGTCAGCCAGTTCTGTTAGGAGAATTTATAAATTTTTTTAGTTTGGTTTAGTTAATTTACTCACACAGACTCTCACTATGTGGACCAGACTTGGCTCAAACTCAAGGGACTCACTATGTCAGACTCTCGAGTGCTCTGATTACAGGCCAGCACTGTAATTATTATTGAGATAAAAGGTTCTTTTGAATGAATTTCTATTTGAATTTTTTATTGACAGATCCTTTTTAAAATATGGTTTAACTTCCATATGAACAAACCCTCCAACCTAAGTTTTTCATTATATTAAACTCACATTAAGGTCAAATTGATCTTTTCCAAAGATGTGAAGACTTACCAAATAATGGAGATTATTTTAAGATGTGTTGCTCTTGTTCTTGCTTTGTAATTAAAATATGCCTTCAGTGTACGTGGCCTTTTGCTTTTTCATTTTCTTTCAATGTAAGTTGGCTACTTCTGTCATTTTACATGCTTTCTGAGAATTTACATACACATAATAAAATGTTTACCTAAATAAAAGAAAGAAAGAAGAAACAGAAGATGAAAGGAATCAAACAAGGCCATTAATGTATACGTGGCCCTCCTCCCTTGGGGCTTATATGGGGCAGAATGTGAAACTCCCCAGAGCCCGCATCTGTGGTGATTAAATCTCCGAGGCTATAGGAGGGCCAGTTCCTTGCTGTTTGGTACCATCCTGCAATGGAGGGACTCTGGTACCTCTTGTTCCCATCTACTGGATGCCAATAGCCCATTCTGTACACCATAATATCAAGACAGTCAACATAGGTCAGCACACAATGGCAGAAGGCTCTCCCTCTGGTGGCATCTTCACCCATCAGAGCACCTCATCTTGCCCTTCAACGTCCTATGAACACACATCTCAAGTATGTCCCTGAATGATCTGCAGGACAGAATGGACTGCTGCCCTGACTCCAACTGTCAAGTGATGACACCATGCCGGCTATACAGGAGGGCAGAGAGGTGGCAGAGCCCAAGGTCCCTAAGCCCTGAGCAGCTGCAGAGTCCCCCTAGTCTTTCCCAACATCCTTTAAGGCAGTGCATGGTGAACCCACATAAAAGGACAAGGCTGGACTCACTGTCAGGGTCTCCATCCCTTCAATGCCTATGCACCTGAAAATCTCTCTCTAGCTATTCTCCTCTGATGTCAGCTGTTGTTGGCTTCTATTCAAATTGACTGTTAGTTTCTATTTGTAAAGCATATTAGAATTCTTAATAAATTTCAGTTTTCCTTTATTATTTAAGGATTTTTTTGATAACCAATTTAAAGAAACGGCCCCTTCCAGCTGTGGGGCTACACACCTATAATCTAACCATTTGGGAGTCTGAAGCAACAGGAATGCCTTGAGTTAGAGGCCAGACTAGGCTACATCGCAAGTTGAAGGACAGCCTGAACTACGCGTGAGTCTGTCTGAAAACATCAAATACGTTTTTTTTTTTTTTTTTTTTTTTTTTTTTTAAATACCCTGTTGTGGGCTGGGAAGATGGCTAAGTGCAATAAGTGCTTGCCTGGCAAGCACAAGGGCCTGAGTTCAATCCCTGGTTCCAGAAAAAAAAAAATACCCAGTTGTAATATAAATGTGAAGAAAGAAGACCAGAGAATGAATGGCAACAGGGTAGAAAAGAGGATCCTGCAACAATCCTGTCAGAGTCAAACACTGAATATGTTGTCACCGTGATTCGGAGGTGGGATTGCAAACGCGTGTGTGTGTGTGTGTGTGTGTGTGTGTGTGTGTGCGCGCGCGTGCGTGTGTGACCACACCTGGACTCTCAGCAATCAACAGTACAAGGCAGTGGACTTGGATGTGGGTGAACCACCTTAGGGTTGTGCGCTACACCTCAGAGAGGAGGATCCCAGAATGGAACCCCCGGAAGTGCGCAGCTGAGCCCCTGCGGCCAGGAGTCCTCTGGGGAGCACTCTGCGCCCTACGCTAGGGGGCGTCACGCGGAAGTCTCGCCAGGCGGCCTCGCCTCTTTCTGGCCCTCCGGAAGCCCCTTCTACACCCCAGAGACTTGTGAGGCTGAGTGAGGACTGCACCCTGTGAGGTCTCTCCCCGGGGTGGCTCCAGGCAGGAGGTGAGTAACGTGTCCTGAGCAGAGGCGCCTGTAACACCCAGAGGAAGGGAGGGCGCGGGCGCGCAGAGGCAGGGACACTGAGGCGGCCTGGGTGCGCGGCGCCTGGCAGACCCGAAGGGCCAGTAGGGACCGGGCCTTCCTCACACAGTTATTCAGCCACTTGTGGCCACGCACAATGACTGTGAGGAGAATAGAGACGTGAATGAGAAGCACTCAAGGGAGGGCCAACAGGCGCAGAGGAGCACAGGCGGCCGGGTGCAAGGATGGGATTGAGCCGGCGCTTAGAAAGGCCTGCAGCCCTGTGCTGGAGAACCACGGCTCCTCGGTTTCTGGTAATGCGGTGAAGGACAGAGGGAACCACACTGCAAATCCCTACCTCTCCTACTGACTTAAGGTTTAGATGAAAGCCTGCAAATCCCTACCTCTCCTACTGACTTAAGGTTTAGATGAAAGCCTGGGAGTTTACCAGCCTGTGGTTACCTCTGCAGGGGAAAGAAAAGATATTGCAGGTAAATGTAAATGTGCACAAACAGACCCTGGAGAATCCATGGAATGTGGCTTGTCCTCTTTCCAGGTCACCAAAAAGATTCTTTGAAGACACTGACTGCATGCTCACACAATGAACCTAGAAACTCTTCATTGCTACTAACTCCGAGTCCTTGCACCACCTGGAGGATTGTGTGAGTACCCAAGCTGAGAAGCATGCTGGGATAGCAGTGTGGCTCCCTGAGGGCTCTCAACCCTCCTGCCTTCTATGGACCCAACATATGTCAGGGCTCTGAGACTCACAACCCTCCCCTGGAACAAAGGCCTTTTCAGATTTTGAGCACTAAAATGCTCCGTCTCACAACAAATTTAGTTTAGACCTATGTATTACTTGGTTTGTGTTATTCCAAACTGAGGCAACATTTTCACCCTAAAAATAGGATGAGGATGAGGAGCCGGGGGTGCTGGTTGGTGCAGGCCTGTAATCCCAGCACTCAGGAGGCTGAGGCAGGAGGATTGGTGTGAGTTCGAGACCAGCCTGAGCTACAAAGTGAGTTTAAGGCCAGCCTGAACTGCATAGTGAGACCCTGTGTCAAAAAGACAAATAATAATAATAATAATAATAATAATAATAATAGGACGGGGGTTTCAGGGAGCTAAGCTGAGGATTTTAGCTTTGGAGACAGGGGATGGGAGAAGCAGAATTGGAACAAAAGTGAATTAATTCCTTCACTGATTTTCCCAGCTAGGATTTTCCCACACAGGCTCCCTTCAAAGGCCAGCTCACATCAGCCTATGGGAGGATCTGCCTCTTACCTTCCTCTCCTGATTTTCTGAAGGTCAGATCAGTAATTTGGTTTTCTCTTGGACTTGAAAGAGTGAGTTCATTTTCTTTTTTTGTTTTTCTGTACTTTTTATTAAGAATACAAAATAATGATAGAAAAAATCATCGTTATACATGATACAAGATTTCATTAATCAAAGTGATAGGAATCCAACAATAGTTGCTGTATTACATGATGCTATGTGCAAATTAGTTTTTCAGATTACCAGATATGCACGTATAAGTTTTGTTTTTAAAAAAACAATAACTGGGGAGCCGGGGAGATGGCTCAGTGGAATAAGTACTTCCCTGGCAAGTGCAAGGGCCTAAGTTCAATCCCCGGTTCTGCCAAAAAATAAATAAATAAATAAAAAAACAATAACTAAGAAGTTATAAGAAATTAAAGAGGAAACAGTAAAAACAAAAAATTATAAGCATTAACTGCTCCTTTCTTTTTTATATTCATGTAATTAGAATTCTCAAAGTAGAA
>PVKA01010839.1:0-50307 GCA_004027165.1 Ctenomys sociabilis
TTTGATATAATTCAGCTACATAAATACCTGTAAATATAATATCATGTATGCACCTTGTACAATACCAAAACATTATGAAAACAGTTTGCAATGTATTATTTCATCGACTCTGTATGGTTATGGTGTTTTGAAACTGTCTGATTGACATTTGTATTTCAATAAAATAAAAATAAATGGAAAAAAAAAAAAAAAAAAAGAACATGAGAGAACCTGTACTGTAACATCCTGTAACTCAGTGGTTTCCCAGATTTTCTGATCAAGGAGATTATGCGACCACAGAGGAAAGTGATCTATGATGTAGAGTGTGCCTAAGCAGAGTCTCATGGAGAGAAAACATTCTCAGGCTTTCACAGAGAGCAAATTGGTCAATCAATGGCTGTAACTCATCCACATGGCTGACACCGACAAAGGATCTACAAACTGCTGTACAGGGTTTCAGGCTGAGGGGATTTGACTGACCTTCTCAGATACAAAAGTAACATTTCTTATTATATAGGTCTTGCTTTATCTTAGTCTTAACCATCCAGTAAAAAAGTATAACAATGAGGTATGAAAAGCAAAGCCATATTAATATGCTGAGCTGTAAAAGGCTCAAGTCAACAACTTCTGACATTACCGGTCCTATGGACAACCCACTACTATTATAGACTACTGGACTACTGGACTATATTGGGGTTATGTTGCTGAATTCATGCACCTACAATATTTAGATGACAATAGAACACCCATCTCTGACAAAACAAAAAGGGGGCATATAAATGACAGACCATTTTGTATATTATATATATATATATATATATATATATATATATATATATACATAAAATAGGATAGATCTATAGCTACTTTCTCTTAGTTCATTGAGAAGATTTGTACTAAAAGTGTTTAGACAACATATCATACCTGAATCTTGTACTCTGAATAACTACTGTGAAGACAACAATATGCAATGTATTAATTATTGTAACTGTCCTAGTAACCTGTTTTGAAACTGTGTCATTATAATTTCTTTCTAATTAAAATTAATTAAAAAATGAGGTTAGGACAACTGAGTATTAAGCCAAAATATCAAACTATATTCTTTTGTCACTCCACAAAATTATTCAAAACAGATACAAACAAAACATGAGCAAAAGCTATAAATATCTTGGAGGAAAACAGGTATTTCAATTTTTGTGAGTTTTGTATATAGGTAATAGACTTTTTAAGATACAAAACATAAAGCAAAACCAATAAAAGCATAAACCAGTACACTGGATTTCATCATGACTAAATGCTTGTACTCCAAGGAACATTTTCAGAAGAGTAAAAGGAAAACCTAAGAATGGGGTAAATATTTAACACCAATATTCAACACGGGATGACCCTGGAGAGTGCAGAAAGAGCTCCTGCAGTCAGCAATAAAGACATAATTTGAGAATGACAGAGAACTCATAGAAACACCTTTACCCAGGAGCGCACGTGGAAGCGAGTTAGGAAGATGCAAATCAAACCATAATGAGATATCACTTCCCAACTACTAAGATGTTCACATTTTAAAAATTATACAGTAACAAGCACTGGTGGCTGTGAAAAGAATGAAGCTCCCTGCACTGTTGATGGGATTGTAAAATAGCTGAAATACTTTTGAAAATACTTCAGCTAGCCTTGAAAACAGTAAGTACCATTATACCACTGGGCCCAGCAATTCCACTCCTAGACATTTCTGAGAGAATCGATGACATATTTACACATGTTTGTATATTGATGTTCACAGGAATATTATTTATAAAATTAATAAGGAAAACCTGGAAGGCATCAATCTCCACATCAACAGATAAATAATAAGTGGTGTTGTATAATCACACAGTGGAATACTATTTAGCCTTTAAAAATACAGAGTTATAATACACGTACACTAAGTAAAAGAAGGTATAATTCTACTTACCTGACATGTGCAGAATGACCACAACTGTAAAGAATGAGATTTGAATCCTAAGACAGTACGGCCTTTAAAAGCGTTATTTATTGGTGTAGTGAAAAATGCTCTGAAATTGATAGTAATGTTAGTTATAAGACATCACAAATATACTGAAACAGCACTGAACTATGTAATTAAAGCTGTAGAATTTGTATCCATGAATTTCATCTCAATGTTTAAAATAACCTGGAGCATTCCTGAGGTTAACGGTACTATTGACTGTTTGCAAAGCCCGGCTACCAACGCTAGGAATTAAATGAAGATGACAATGGATATAAGGATGAGCATGATAATACCGACCTATCTGGGAGAAAAGAATCATTTTCATGTTACAATGTTTGTGTAAGTTAGGTTTCTGCCATGAATGTCATCCAAAGCTTGAGGTTTCCATGAATGAAACAACTTTATTCAGCTCTATTAATATTTCCTACTTCCTGGTCACAGCCTTTGTAAGATTTCTTGAGCTGGCTACAGGTGGGGTTGTAAGCACATCACACTGCACATTGTTAATTGAAAATATATGAAATGTACTCCAAACGTAAAAGTACAAAATTCAGTGCTTTTTTTTTTTCTTTTTTTGGTGGAACCGGGGATTGAACTCAGGTTCTTGTGCTTGCTAGGGAAGCGCTTATTTCACTGAGCTCTCTCCCCAGCCGCAAATTTCAGCTTTTAAACACTTGAAAACTCAGTGTTTGGCTTCTTTGTGTTTGGCTGGTCAGGCCCCCCTGGGGGTCCTGGTATGACATGCCGTGCGGGGAGCTAGTTGTAGTCCCCTGAACCTGCTTAAGCTCACCTAAGCAGGTGCTCTAGATGACTAAGCTATCTTGCTGGCCCCCACAACCTGAATGTTTTTACTCTTTCATCAAAACTGAAACAGAATTTCAATCAAGTTCTGAGCCGTGAGCCATCTCACAGAATTTTTCACAGCCAGTAAGTGAGAAGTTGAATTCATAAACTTCTGAAATTAGTTGAAAATTTATTTTTCAGTTAATAAAGCCAAAATCAATGTCCTATTCTCACTTTTTCTCTATTCTTAGATTCATCCACATTTCTTCCCTTTATGTCTGTCATAATAATCTTTCACATCCTAAATAAATGCATAGTATAAATGTAATATTAGTAATAACAATAATATATGTAATGGACTAAATTTCTAAGGGCACAATTTTCTATAATTGAAGATTTCAAAAGACAAATGAATGTCAAAGTTAACCAAATGCACTATGCAATTAGACAGACTTGACCCATTAATAAATAGTAAGGATACAGATAAAGGTAGCAGGAAAAATAATCCAGTGAAATAATACGAAGTGGTGTCCTGAATATTTTTAAAAATTTATCCATAGTGGAGCTATGGTATGTGGACTATTTGGCATTCAATTCAGTTAATATTAATCCTTGACCTTTTATATACTTATTCCTACCTTCAATTGATCTGAGAAGAATTTCTTCTGTTAGAAAATCTCACCAGAAAACCAGAATATAAGACACATGAATATATTTAGTAGGGTATCAAAAGCAGCAGTGTAGCTCTTTTGATGATTGTTTATCAAATTTTATAAAGAAAATATCTTTCTGTAATGTTTTTCTTTCTCCTTAGTGGAAGGCTTTTTTTTTTTTTTTTTTTTCCTTGCAGGGAGTTTTCCTTTTATTAATTTCACTGGGACAGGTTCTAGTTCTTTTTCAGAATGTTTAGTCTTCTACACATTTGATATTCAGTAGAACATGTAACCGTACATGATGGCTCCATTCTTTGTACGGAACAGGACCTGTTCATGCCTCACCTCAGGTCTTTTTGCATTCTTTTCCTGTTCTTGGTCCCTTCCCACCTGAAAAAAGATTTGTCTCCCTAGTTCTCAACCTATCTTTTCTTTTGTCCTTTATTTGAAACTGTAATTTAAGTAAAATAAATCAGATATAAAGCTTAAATACAGCATTGTTTTCTTTATAGAAGAAACCCAAGATACAAATTAGTATCTTTCATTTTAACACTATTATTTTTAATTCCAGTTTGTTTTACTTTTAGTGAACACCCCAAAAAGCCATGTATGATATGTAATTAAAAGTGTGGCTTTTGAACCATGAACCACATCTTAATTTTTTAAATAATCTAAAGCATTTCTGAAGTTTCCTGATCTACTTTTTTTTTTTCTTTCAAAACTGGGGGTTGAACTAAGACCGTTGCGCTTTCCAGGCAAATGCTTATTCTACTAAACTGTCTCACTGGCCCTCTACTGACTATTACAGACCCCTGTCATCAAAACTAGGATTAAAATAAAGATGAAATGTAATCTTTCTCTTTTTTGATAGTTCTTTAGTTAGGAAAAATAAAATACAAAACCTGTTGAGGAAATTAATAAAAATTCAAGCTTCTTTTCTTTTTAAAAAAAAATATTTATTTATTTAGTTAGTTAGTTAGTTAGTACAGAGTCTCACAATGCAGCTCTGACTCAGGGTGATATGTCTGTCTCAGCCTCCCCAGCGCTAGGATTAAACGCGTGTGCCACTATGTCCTATGTTCTAGGGCCAGCACAGCATGTGGTACCAGAGGTTGTACTCCAGTCTTTGTACCTGGCAGGAAGGTGCTTAGACCCCTGAGCTATCTCCCTAGCCCTAGAAGTTTGTTTTTTTAAGAATTGAATAATACCAATCAAATTGAAGGAAGAGAAGAAATCTAACTGCAGAAGGGTTTCTCTATTATACTGTGCTGTTCAGTGTGTACAGTGACATATGTGCATTGGAGTTTTCTGTGCAATTCTGCCTGTCAGTGATAGTAAAAGAAAGTTTTCTTTTAATAACAATTTAATGCTTTTTTTTTTTTGGCGGACCCAGGGATTGAACTCAGGCCTTGTGCTTGCCAGGCAAGCGCTTATTCTACTAAGCCATCTCCCTTGCCCCAATGTTATTTTTTAGTATCATAAGATTTCTGGGATTAATTTTTAATTTTATCTTGAATGAAATGTTTAGCTTCCCTTATAGATGATTGAGATTAGATATTATTGAAGGGTACTATATTATAGTATACTTCAAGAATGAGATTCACATTATTAGTATGGTGAATCTCAGTGGATTATTTTATCTCATCTTTCATTATTGTGGACTGTGAAACCTATGGTAAGTCAAAAGTTCAATGTAAACCTGTAGGTATAAGTAGCAGGCCTCATAATAATGCGGTTAAGTTTCTCTGTTTTCTGACTTAACTTTATTGTTTTGCTTTAATGACTTTCTCCTACTCGTATGTTTTTTGTTTTTTTTTTTGTTTTTTTTTTTTTCTTCTATTCTCCATGAAAACCTTCCTTCACTTGACTCTGAAGTACATGATTCAGAGTCTGGTCAGGAGACTTAATCTTAAAAGAGCAGACAGGATCCTTAGGGTGCGTACTTCATTTCTGTACTGTGCTCTCACCTAAGTACTTCAACATTTGCATAAGCTAAACATAACCTGATATATGTAACAACATAATTCAGCTCCAGAAACCTTTCAGATAGGCACATTTTTGTCCAAAGAATGAATATCTTGGCATCCTAGACATGAGGTTTGGTATGATATACAAAGATCACCACCATCATTTGACTATGACTTTCTTATGCAGGAACTTCCATATGCTAGGAAACTTATCAGAAGAAGTGTTTTATTTGTTTATTCTGTTTTTAAAAGTATATTCATCACATTATTCTCAATAGCTACCAGAGGAATGACATTGAATAGCTTCTAATTATAGAAAGATCATGTGGAGGGTTGGTAGCTCTCAGTGAAGAGTCGGATGACCAAAATGTACTGATTCTAAATTCTTTGAGGTTTGGTAAGGCTATTTTAAATTTAAAAGGAGAGCATTTTTTCATTTGTGTATCTTTCAATACTATTAGCTAACATAGAGAGAAATTATGAGATACATTATGATTATTAGGCTTCCATATCCACACATATGAAACAATTCCAGCTCTCCCTTTCTTGAAAAACTCTATTATGTTATTAGGCTAAATCATTTCTAGATGCGATTTCCTCCCTCAGCCAAGTTTTGGAAAGGCCTTGTGATCTTGCAGATACGACGCTATGCAAAGTTATCATTTTAACTAAAATTTAATAAAATTTCTCTTTTCCTGCTTTCCATTTCTCTCAGAGGCCATGCAAATAAATCATATCTGGGTTGTTTTTGTGCATGAAGCTCAAACCCTGTGGGATGGCTGCACAGTGGAGGAAAGTGATGCAAACAGACATTGATTTCTTCCTTCTTCAAAACAGAAAAAAATCTAATTTCTGAGGTGCCTGCTGGATGTGAAAATTTTTTCCCACACTGCTGTACGTCATCCCCCTAGAAACTTTAAGATTCTTCAAAAGTATCTACAAAATTAGGTGAAGGGTAAAATTATGAATTTCCCACTTGGAAGAAAGTGGCTTAAATTCTATCCAATTATTTGCCATGACAACCAGCTAAACACAAAAGAGCTGGAATGGATGGAGAGTACAGCCTCTGTAATCATCACCGTGCGTCCTTCAAATCACGGATATGCAGCACCACCATCCCAGGCTACTTCAGGGCCATAAGCATACACAGTAATTACACGCTTCGGAACACTCCACTTAAGTGCATCAATAATATAGTGAGCGAACATGTTCTTTAATTCTGCACCTGTAAGTGGAGGGAAAAATAAAGAAAATACCTCCATTTTTGAAAAGGAAGAAAAATAAATTAGACAACCAAGTTATTTTTTAGCTGCTTTATGAGGTGTCCCTGTAAACCTCAGATGGTTAATCCTTCAAGGTTTTCCATAAATATAAACAAATGACAAAATATCTCTGCTCATATGATTGCAAAGGTCAGGGCATACAAAAATAAAAGCTGAAAAACAGGAAAGAAAAGCAATTAAGTTTGATATTTTATCTTTAATGTACCCATTTTAGCTGAGCATTAAAAATCCCAGGGTTACAATTCTTCCCCTTACACATCTCTGTACAACTGTTATTAAAGGGATTTAGAAGATAACATGCACTAATGGAGCACCGCCACCAGCACAAAGGAAAAACGAACCCATCATAGCGTCATAAAACTGCATTGTTCAGAGTGGTATTATTCATATATATTAGAAGAAGAGGGCTCTGTGTGTGTGTGTGCGTGTGTGTGTGTGCGTGTGTGTGTGTGATTTGTTTAATGGAATGTAAATCCATATTTGTTTCAGAAGTGAAAAGTTAAGGAAGTCATTTGAAGAGAAAAGATAAGTCATTAGATCTTTAGGGAGAATGGGTGGCTGGTAGAAGTCTTTAAGACCTTTTCTCTAGCTGCATATTTCAATAAAAATGCTTGACCTTTCTAAACTCACAAATTTATTCTGAAAATAAAATACTTTTGAATGACTCATTTCCTATATTCTTATGAAATTTCAGGAGAACATTTATGCATGCAAAATTGCAATAAAGTTCAAATTCTTACAACTGGGCAATAAAATGTTTGGTAGGTCCATTTTAAGTTTTCCACTTCAAAATAAAAAGGAAAAATATGTAAACACCAAGGATTATAGGCAAATTATGAACATGCTTAACAAAGGTATTATAAAAGATGACTTCAAAATACATTTGTTATTTAAATACAAAAACTTTGACATAATTTTAGAGTATCTCAAGAAAAAGACAGCATTCTAAAATTCCTGAAGGAAATAGAGTTTACTGAAAGACCAGCAGAGAATTTATTGGTTTTCAAAATAAAAGGTATTACAAAGTGAATCTGTGTTTGTCTTTCATTTTAGATTTGTAACATTTTTTCTTTTTTGTGGTACTGGGGATTAAACTCAGGACCCTGTGCTTGACAAGCAAGCTTATTCTACTGAGCTATCTCCCCGGCCCCTAGATTTGTAAATTGTTGGATGTGCACATATTTTATTAAATTAATCTTCTATCCATAGATATAATAACACCTTCTGTTGATTTCCATAGATTTTCTCAATAGGAGAGTGTCTCACTTCATAATTTAAAGACCAAGAACATTGATTTTCCTATTACTAATAAAATAATTAATGTAAATTCTTTCTCTAAAAAGTTTTTTTTTTTTTCATATCAGGGATCTAACCCTGGACCTTGTGCTTTCCAGTAAGGCACTTACACCCAGAGCTATTTCAGTGGCACTAAAAAGTAATTTTTGAAAAAAATTAATTTATTTATAATGGAAGCTGTTAAACTGAACTACCATCCCATTTGCAAGGTTACAGCACTTGTTGGAACTGTGTAATTCAACTTAGCATATCTTTATGCTTTTGGACTTGTGAAGGCTCATATTGGTCAGACAATGAATTTTGAAATTTGTATGATATTCTCACTATATAAGTTCACACCATTACAACTATTTTCTCATATAGAACATCTACTGTTTTAAAGTCTCTGCCCCCAAAATGTAAATTACATTAATTTGCAATGAACCACTACAATAAGCAATCTGAGATGGAGTGTCATTTAATTTTGGAAGGATATACAAATTGTCATCTGAGAATCCAATCTTACTGTTTGTATTTTCTTTTGTCTTGATGACATGGATATAAGAACAGGTCAATTATTTATAAGCAGGCAAGATATTAACATATTGAAAGACTTGGCTTGTAAAATGCTATCTGGAAAGAATATTGCAACTGAATTTTCTATTATTATTACGTATTTGATACAGGGTCTCACTATGCAGCTCTCATTCATAGTCATCTTCCTGTTTTCAGCCTTCTCAGTGCTGGGATTACAGGCATGCACCACCACTCCCTGACTCTGCAACTGAATTTTAAACCCATTAGAAGGTTTTGTGATCAAAGTTGTGGAGAAAGCCTCTTAAGAATACTGTAGTAGGTTGGCCAAATAGCTCATGGATTAAAGTGCCTGCAACCAAGTGCAGAGGCCCGGGATTCAATACCCTGACTTGCTGTGCCAGCCCCACCCCCAGGGGGCATGCTGAACCAGCAATTGAGACTGGACTTGGTGGTGAGCACCTGTAATCCTAGCTCTTAGGAGGCTGTAAATATGTGCATCACTACAAGTCCAATCCAATAGTGAGTCTCTGATAGAGACTATAGACCTTTCCATAAAATGCAAAAAAAAAAAAAAAAGAATACAGTAGCAACTCTTCTAGACTAATTAGTGGCACAGCAAGAAACACAAGTAGACATGTTGATTGCAGAGCGTCCAAGCGCTGCTCCATCATTTTTTGTCTTGCTTTTCTTCAGTTTTGTTGCATTTTCCTTGTGAAATGATATTTGATTATACTGAAGCAAGACAATTAAAAATAGATCACTTGATTGGCTATTTCTTTAATCTCAATAAAAATCTTAGCAAGAATGTTAACTTTTACAAGGGTGATGGAGCATTCATCGGACATATAGAAACTATCTCTTGCTGTCATCTAGTGGTTGTATCTCCTCACTGCATAGAAGAAATGCCTCATTGGTTTTGAGTAAAAATTGTTTTATTACATTTGTTTCTGAGTGACTGGAGTAAAAGAAGCTGCCATTTTTAACAGACAAGAGAAGGTTAGTAGCAATCAAGCTTTCTGGGCTCTTCAGCCTGGCCTTTTGCAGGGCCTTCTTATAAGGTCAAGACACACGAATGGAAGCTCAGTTAGATGACGCTAGTGTGAAGGCGCTGTCCGTGCCCCATTTAGGCTGCATGACCGAGTGGCTGAGCGTTGTTAAGGGACATCCACAGCCAATACACAGGGTATTTTCTGTTAGCTGGCTGAGCGCCACTCAGGGGATTCTGACAGATGGAGCTGACATGCTAACAAGCTGATTGCAGATGGCGGAGATGGACCTTGGGGGGGGGGAGGGAGGAGTAGAGAGAGAGGGAGAGAGGGAGGAAAAGGAAGGGAGAGAGGGGAGACAGGGGGAAAGGGAGGTAGGGAGGGGGAGAGAGAGAGGGAGAGAGGGAGAAGAGGAGAGAGGGAGGGAGGGGCTAGGAGAGAGGGGGAAAGAGAGGGGTGGGGAGATAGAGAGAGAGTCGCCTGACCCTCCCGTCATCCACCCTCTCCATCTCCATCTTGGGATGCGGCACCGGACCACTAGCCCAGGGAAAGATGACACAGGGAGAAATAACTTACCCACAAATGTGCTGAAATGTCATCGCTAATGTTCCAGTTCCTTTAAGATGATCTATAATTTCTAATATAACTTTTCAGTTTGGAAAGGAAAGGCCACTAAGGCTGGGTGGACAGAAATAAATTATCCAGATAATGAAGGCGAGCTACTCCACTTTCTCCTGCTCCTGGTCCATGTGCCGACAATAATAGGGCTCAATTATTTATAATTTAGGATTTTTTTTCTTTTAAAGATGGATTTTTTGTAAAACTGACATTTGAATGGATCAAAATTATTATCATTAGGAAGAAAATTATTAGCAAATCATAATGAGGAAATGTACAAATTTTCAATTATCATAGTTTCTGTTATGGTCTCCAGTGTAATGAAGATAAGGGTACAATTTAAAAGTGGAAAAAATGACCTAGACACTTCATGTTCCTTTTTCTTAATTACTGATCTGTTTAGGCAAACTCCATGGGCTCTTAAGTGATCTTTCATGGTTTTGTCAATATGAAAAAAGGATTTTCTTTACAGGTATGTGGAAACTTGCACTATGTGACTGTTTCTTTTACTATTAAATTTTATTTTTTATTGGTGGTTATATTTTATTGTTTGTAGGGATTTAATATTTTTTAGTATAGGCAAGAATTAATAAAATATTTGAGAACAAGAAGCAATATAAATTTTCTAAAATTTTTCTTTCCCTCTACTATAAAGAAATTTTCTGCTGGCGGCATCCTTTAAGTGAAAGTACATGTACCCTCACATAGATACACAGATGTCTCTCAGATGTATGTGGATGTACGTACACAAATATGTAGATATATACATGGATGTATACACACAAATACATACAAGTGCATGCATGTGTGTACAAATGCATATAGTCTCTAAGAGAAACACTCCAGTTCACAAACATTAATCCAAAATGGATTAAACAAATTAGTATTCACTCATCAAAATATATTATCTTTATTCTAAAATCAATCATATGATGGGCTAATAAACCTTCCATGAGTATGAAGCAAATTTGTCTCACTACAACTCCTTTGGTTAGTGCTGGCTAAACACAATTTTGTCTTGCAGAGCACATGATTTTAGTGGAATAAGAGGCTCTGTGGTGATGCACATGTTTACAGCATTCCTAGAACCCTCATCAGATTTGATTCCATAAAGAAAGGACCTCAAATCTGAAACCTAAATTCTGACATAATTTTCAGTCTATAAACACATTTTCAAATCCTATTTCCTAAAAAATGATCATCAGAGCACAAAGAAAAATTTTCTTAAAAAATAGAACAAGTGACTTAAATATTTTGTCTGAAGAAAATAGGGTTCTGCCTTAATATCTCCCCAGTTTAATTTTAACATTTCCAATAAGCCAAACATACAATGTTTAACAACAAAATAGACGAATGACCACCAACTCCAGCAAATTCTAGAAGTGTATCTATCCTTGGTATAAGAATACCACTTGCAAACAAGAGAAGCATTAAATACTACTTCAAAAATCGTTTAAGAGGCATCAGTAGAGTGCTAATATAATTTATTATTCTTAATGTTGTTTGACATCTATATTGACAATTCAATATGCCCTTGTCAAGTAGATTTTGTTCCCTTATATTGTGTTGCATTTTTTAACCTGACAAGGCTAGTGGACTTGCATTTTCCTAACAGAGTTAGGTAAATTTTAAACAAACTAGATTTAAAACAACTTTCTTCATTTTTTCCTATGTAGTATCTTTCTAATAGGTGGTCATCTTATTGCATCCAGCTGAATCAAACTGATGTGGTCCTGGGTGTGGAGGCCCACCTGAAGGATACTGCTAGCAGCATGAGGGGCAGAGCTGGAGAAGCTGCTGGGGGCCTGTTAGGGAAGCTGTTGGAAGCTGCTGGTCCCTTTGCTCTGTTGTGTTGGAGGGCCTTGCTGTGCTGGCTTTCTTGATGAATGGGGCTCTTCTTAAGGGAGGAGCTCTGGACCTCATTGTCACTGAGAATGGCTGTGGTTTGCTCTATGAGAGCTATTGTCCTCATCTTGAGTATCACTTCCTGGTTCCAGAGGGGAAGATGATACACTGCTCAGCCTCACGGAGAAGCTGGTCACATTGGCTTTCCTGATGGGAACTCAGCTTTCCTCATGGCTGGAGGAGCTTGGGATCTCATTGTTGCTGAGGACAGCTGTGGTGCTTGCTAGGGGGATCTCTGGTGCTCACCTTGTGTGTTGTTTCCCAGCTCCAGTTCAGATCCCTCAACCTGCTAGCACAGACCCTTCATCCCACTGGCACAGACTTTCCCACTTCCACCACTGGCCTTTGGGGCTTTCCAGCACAAATCCAGGAAGTGGGCCTGCATGAGATATTGTCATGCGCTCTAGGCCTCCAGTTGTCTTGTGGGAGGCATTGTTATGACCTCCAGGTTTTCTGCTGGACTCAGGTAGGAAATCAGGATCCAGGCCCTCAGTTGGATTTTTTGGTCTTTGGTGTGACAGATTTCCTACACTCCTTAGATGTGATTCTTTGGGTGATTTGGTATAAGATAATATTATAAAATGTGTGCTGTATCACACTATTTCCCTTGCAAAAACCCCAAACCACGCCAATCCACTTCACAAAGTATAGCACAACTTTTCTTCATTTTCCCCTCCTATCTTTGTCTGTTGTGGTAACTGTGGTTTTACCTGCATATTTGTCCACATGGTGAATAATAATATTCCTTACTGGGGACACTTCAGGAAGGCCACTCCTCAGTCAGAGAATATAGCCACCACTACTTCGCAGCTTTCATAACCAGCAGCTGCTCCTCCAATATCTTGTGTTTTCACCTAACCCTCCCCAGAAAGACCAAATATCCCTAAAACAACAAAAACAAACCTGCTTCAACAGATTAGAGGGACAAGAAGTGGTAACCTCCTGCTGAGAGTGGGCGAGGGCTGCCCTCTCCTCCAGAACGCAACTTTCTCCAAGTTCCTTCATTCTCCCTTCCTCCCACTTGCTCTATGGAAGATGGCCCAGGCGCTCGCTCTGTTCACTTCAGTATCACCCTCCGAGCGACGCTGACGTCAGACAACAGCTCCACTGTCCAGTTCCTGCTACTGCACGTCCATGAGCTATTGCCACCTCTTTGAGGAGCTCAGAAATGGACCTTGAGAGCACACACATCAGAAAGTGATCAAAGCCCATTCATTCGTCATTAATATCCCAGAGTCCCCAGACCCCACTGGCCATGACAGCAAGCCAGCCTTCACGGAAATCTCTCTGAAGGAGAAGTCACAACCTCAGCCCACCAGCAGAGGTGAGACGATCTTCAAGCACTGTCCTCTTCAGGTTCTATCTGTGGCCTAGCAGCCATCTGCGCGCTCTGGGCCTGCTGTGGGAGAAGCCTGCCCGGATCCCAACAGGCTTCAGTTTGGCTTAATACCAGACAACAAGGCGACAAGGTGACAAGGTGCAGCTTGAGTCAATCACAGGGCTGTGAAATACAGCGCACTGCGCATGTGGGGACACTGCCCCCCACCCCATATACATGACAAACACACGCTAGAGGCTGCTAGGAGTGTTCCATGGAGGTACCACAGAGCCACAAGCTTTGGCTGCAGAGTTGCCACAGCCACAGCACAAAGAGCTGCAGCCCCGGTCACTGAGACACACTGAGCTGTAGAAGCGCGTGGTTACCAATGGAGCTGCCAGCTGCCACCTCCCAAATGCTATCCTTATTGAGCACAAGAACCCTCAG
Source organism: Ctenomys sociabilis (assembly GCA_004027165.1). Taxonomy (NCBI): domain Eukaryota; kingdom Metazoa; phylum Chordata; class Mammalia; order Rodentia; family Ctenomyidae; genus Ctenomys; species Ctenomys sociabilis. The sequence goes on from PVKA01010839.1 coordinate 13,736, forward strand.
CTGACTGGTAATATCGTGGCAACTACACAGAGAGCATCCCTTCAGAGAAACCCCAGAAAGGAAGTAGGCCATGGGCTGACCCTCAGAGAGCAGCCTCCCTAGTGAGAGCTGCTCCCGAGCGAGCGGCTTGTTGCTGTGGTCCTGGCCTGACCAGCCTGCCATGGGGCTCTCTTCACCACGTGCTGAAAGCCGCTTTCCTTGTCTCTCTGTATTTGCTTTCATAGTCAGATTCTGTTCCTGTCTTGGCCCCCTTTTCTTTTTTTTAATGAGACATCTTCCTTTTTTCTTTTTTTTTTGGTTTCATAGAAATCTTTAATGACCTTTTAAATGGGTTCATCTAATATATTTTGCATAGTCCTGCATAATTACCATTTTGAGAGCTCTTTGTTCTTCATCCAGGACCATACAGCAACATCTCTTGCCTTCTGAAATATGCTCTTTGTTATTTCCTATATGCTACGTCTGGAGGTATTAGAATACTTAGAGTTTGTATAACTGGAAAATATTTTACTTTTAGTTTTCAAAGGTTTGTTTACTAAGTGTAAAATTCAAAGAGAAAAAAAGAAGATTCTATATTTCTTTATATATATATATATATTTCTTGACATTTAAATTTTCATTACAGTTTTATACTTTTTCTGTATAAGCTTTTATCTAGTATCTTGTGTGTTAATTTTTCTTTTGTAAAAATTCTTTCTTAAATACCTTAGTTTCCTAACTGTATATAAAAGACTTTTAAATTATATATAGTAATTTTATGCTCGACATTTGGGAAAACTCCTTGGTTAAGAGCTCATGGTATTCCAATAGGATCCTCTCAAAATAACTGTATCTTATAAATTATATTCAATTGTGTGGAATTTATGTGGAATTCTGAAGACATGATTTACCCACCCCAGAAAGAATTATCTACAGGGTTTGAAAGTCATCAAAGTTTGGATGACAAACTAAGAAGAAATTGGTTGCAGCTTAAAATAAATCTGACCACCATTGTTCTCAGACATTCCTGCTTGGCTGGTTGAGATCATCAGCTCTGACCACACATTGGATATTGGCTGAAAGAAGAGGAGAAGCCACAGCAGTGCTGTAGCTTTAGTGCAGCTGGGGCTCAGAGAACCTGGTTTCATCGCCTGGAGGTGGTCAACTACAAGAGTTGTCACCTTCTCTGTCCTTCTGGATATAATCCTGTGATTGTGTTTGGTATGTGTGCCTCATGGTCATGGGCTTTTTTGTTAATTTGGATGAACATTTGTTCTCTTTCTGTTGGAGATGGATTCTGTGGACAAGAGCACCAAATTCCTTAGATTTTCTTATATTTGATTCTTATTTCAGTCCACTTGGTGTTTGTTGTGACTCTGTCTACGATTTACAAAAGCTGTCGTTTGAGTTGTGTTCTTAGCTGGGAAGACACTGGCTCTGAGGCTTCTTCACTATTGTGATCTAGGCTGTTGCTCCTTCCTCCTGTCTGAGGATGCTATATTGGCAGTGGTGAGGGTATATTGATTGACAGTAGACTCCTCCTTTGTATTTTCCCTTTTATACTTGATTACAGAATCTCTTGTCCCAGGTAGTTGTCAAAAGTCGGGTGGACTGAGGAGATAGCTCAGGGGCTTAAGTGCCTGCCTACCAAGTGCAAGATCCTGAGTTTGATCCCCTGTACAAAAAAAAAAGATCTTTCTTTAGGCCTCTGAGATAGTTCATCAGACTAAGTACCTGCTTAGACATACACAGGGACTAGGGTTCAATCCTGGGTACCATGTGCCACACAAGCCCCAACCCCGGGCACACTGAGGTGGCCACTGAGTCCAGGCATGGTGCTGCACACCTATAATCCCAGGCCTGGGGAGGCTGTAAAAAGGAGGATCACTATGAATTCAAGCTGTGTAGTGAGACCCTGTACCAAATACATTTAAAAAAAAATTAAAAAGAAAACAAAATTTAAAAGCCAGGGGTATATCTAGCAAGTCCACGATCTTTTGTGCACTTAACCTTTTAATCCCTCTTTCCAATAAATTCTTATCCTAATATGGGGCTACAGAATGCATTACAAAAGACTAACCAAAGAAAAAAAAAAATAAAAGAGTAGCCAGTAGGCTGTCTTCCATTTAAATGTTGAAAGTTTAAGGACTTTTCATTATTATTGACAGTTGTCAAGTTGCTTTTGTAATACAGCTTGATTCTAGTATTAACTGGGAGATAGAGAACATTGAACTGAATGTGAGTCTCTGAACTGGAGCACCTTCTTCCTAGATTTGCTCTACCAACTGGAAGACTGATGGGGTAAAGTTACCTACGTCCAGAGATTTGTGGCTTTAGACCTCAGTAAGTATCTGAGAGTTGTGTGGTCTCCCAGACGCTTCACTCACAATCAGCTGGCAAGGATCTTTCCAGCAACTCTTGCCATTCTATCTATTTTAACCAAAGGTTTCAGGACCAGGGGCTTTATGGGCTGCCAGCTCAGAAACATTTGAGTCACTCTCCCTCTGCTAGGGGATCCAGCCTACATGGTATCAAGAGTAGAATACCATGAAATCCCTGATCCTGTCTTCTCCAAGTGATGGGAGAGATGGGAGGAGCCACTATTCAGGGACATGCACCTTCCTTGGTCAGCTTTAGCCATAAGTTAAAAGAGATCTGTCCAAGTCTCATATAACCCCATTGCCTCAATAAAGTTGTCTCTACATTTGATCAAATGTAAGGTGACATTCATATATGGCTGTTGCTGCCAGTGGAGGAAAGAGATAATCAGGAGGACTGAATAAAACCCTAGTTTTCAGTTGTGATGTTAGATCCCTATTCCCTCCTAGGATGTGGCTAGTTGTCCTTGGTAGGTTCAGGCCACAGCCCCTGGACCACCAGAGCCTGGATTACCAGCTTTTAGAAGAGGAACTTTCCCTCAGAGAAAGCTGTGGTATCTAAACCCATGCTGGCCAAGGCTTCCTGTGCGTCCCATTGAAAAATGTGCTCCCACCACACACAGACTGGGGTCAACACAGAGGCAACAGACAGGAACACCAGCCTCCCTGTGGGCCTTGGATCATTTGCTTCAAAATCATGGCCTGTGAAGACCAAGTTGTAACTTCTGTGATGTTAGAGTCAGCTTGTTCTACACACATCACCTAGCAAGCCCACCTGTCAAGCATCTGAGGGGCAGGGGCAAGAGGGTGGCAGGCATCTTATTGCCTACAGCAAAGAAAATACAACTTATGATAACATTAGGCTAAAAGAGAATACCATAAACAAGGCACAGGATGGTGCGGCATCAAAGCTGTCATTACCCACTGTGATGAGGACAAGAATAGGGGTTGTTAGAGCAGCCATCCTTCTCATAATTAAAACGATAGAGCAAATATTTGAATGGTGAATATGACCACAAGTGGAGCAGCACAAGTTCTAACTTTCCTGGTCCAGGAAGAATATTGTCTTCCAAGAAGATCCAAATTTCCTCCAAGAGGCAAAGGACCTGATTTATGCCCTTGACTGAGATGAGAGCAATGGGAGAGGAAAAGGCCATGTCCAGGTTCACTGACCCCAAATCAAAAAGAAGGTCAGTTTTTCTGGGCCTGACTAGTTTCTGTTACCTCTATAGATGCAAAGAGGGGAAAGGAGACCGTTCACTCTAGTTAGACCAGCAAGAGGTGGGGGCAGGAGTCCTTGTTAGATACTGCATGGTGTCCCTCCCATGCCTGACAGCCTGTTTTGCCAAGTGCCTGGACACAGTGGCCCTGGGATGACCTGATTGGCTTACAGCAGTGGCCAGAACCTACCTTCAGTATGTGAGAAGCCACCTTCTTTTCTCTGAGGTGGGGTGCAGAAGGACAGCCTCCTTGCTGGACTCAATCTGTCAGAGAGGCAAAAGGACATCATGGTTGGTTGTGGGCCAGTTGTCACACTACCTGACATGCCCATTAGGACCCCTCAGACATAACCTCAGCAAACAGTTCAAAATGGCATTTTTGTGTCTGGGTCTTCAGTAAAAGACAAAGTGATCAAAAATCAAAACTTCAGACATGTGTCATTCAACATAAGATGATGTTAGCCTGTGTTTTGATAGGAATATTATGAAAATAGACTTTTTTTTATTTACTTAAAGAATACATTTAGAATTTTGTGGGAGTGTTTTAAAATAAAGATTTTGCAAAGGAAGAGAGGGAGGTGTAAAGATTTGAACACAAAGGAACAATATTTTTGAATAAGACTATGATGTGAGTTTTCAGCTGCAAAACAAAAAATAATTGTAGAAAGTTTGCAATATGAAAGGAAAAACATTTGTGTGCTAAATTATCTATAATTTTAAAAAGTTAAAGAGCTCTTTAAAAATAGAAATATAGTACATTTGTGTGGAACCCAATTCTATTTCCCCATTTTTGATACAATGAGAATATATTCTTCATACAGGTTACACAAATTAACCAAAACGTTGAGCTTATGTTCCCAGGTAGAACACTACGAGAGGGGAAAGGTAAAAGGTCAAATGCACACATAGATTCTAAACAAGACCTCTTAGTGTTACAGAACCATATAGCCACATGAACCAGGAGCTACAACTCCCCACAAAACACAAGAGCTGTCATCACTCCTGGCAGTAGTGCTGCTCTCTCGAGAAACTGCCACGGTCCACTGAGGGGGGCCTTCGCAAGGCCAGCATTTTCCTAAGTCAGGAGCACAGTGTCCCCAGGGCAACCTGAATATGAAGCCACTAGTTCATTGCTGCGATCATGGATTAGCCTCTGGGACAGGGTGCCCCTCAATATTCTTATCAGGAGAACACAGACTCAGATGGAATCCATGGCTCCAGGACCTCTCAGCCTCCCATAACCTAGTCCATCTGGTGTTCTGCCATTTCATTCCTAAATTTCATTCCTGATAGTAGCAGAGGCCACCTCTCTTTGCCATCACTGTTTCCACTAAGTGACACACTGTTGCTTTTGTCTGCATTGCGTAGACCAAGATTCTGAGTCCCTAAGCACACAGATACCTGAACAGGTGTAAGAGCGATACTTCCACACAATCTAGCTTGCCTCAGATATGCCGAGCTTCCTTCAGTTCCGTTCTCAGCAAGAGCTGCACTGCAGCTGGGGCTTGCTCAGCAAATTTAATATTGGTGCCGGTCAAAATGACTAAAGAACACTTTTGAGGTGGCACAGTGTCAGCGTCACAAGCACAAGAGAAACACCTTCCATGGAGGAAGGACAACCTCTGTAACAAATAGTGCTTTACTCTGCACCTGACAAAGGTTAAACCTACACACATATCTCTCACTGTGCCCCAAACATAAATCAAAATGGGTCCAAGATCCAAACAATAGAAGAGACATAATCTCCTAAAAGATGAAATAGGCAAAATTCTTGGAGACACAGGTATGGGCAAAGGTGTTCTCAACAAAGCCCTCAAAATAATGCCAAAATAATACCAAAATAATACCAAGAATTGATAAATGAGATCCCATCAAATTAAAATACTTCTACATATACAATGGGAAAAATTTGCTAGCTACAACCCAGACAAAGGACTATTAGATAGTATATAGATATAGAAAGAAATAAGAGACCAGGTGTGGTGGCACATGCCTATAATCCCAGCGCTCGGGAGGCTGAGGCAGGAGGATTGTTGTGGGTTCGAGACCAGCCTGAGCTACAAAGTGAGCTTAAGGCCAGTCTGAACTGCATAGTGAGACCCTGTCTCAAAAACACACACACAAAAAAAAAGACCCTTAGACACCCTGTTATAGTCATGATTCTCAAGGGAATACACCTAATACAAACATAATTTATGGGGTTATTTTATAATAGTTACCCAAAGAGTCAAGAGAGCTGTATATTATTTAGTTAGTGGGAATAATGATGCTGTGAACATAGGTGTACACATCTCTTTGAGATTCTGCTTTGAGTTCTTCTGGAAGTGCCATAGCTGGATTGTATGTGATCCTATTTTCAGTTTTTAAGGTGCTCTGATTCCTTTCCCCACACTCACTGCAACACCATGCACCACACAACACACAGGCTTCCTGTTTCTTTGCATTGATGACGCTGGCTACTGTTTTCTGGGATGTTTCAATAGCAGTGAGGTAGTAGCACATTGTTGGTTTGATTTGTGCTTCCATAGTAAATACTGACGTCGAGCACCTTCCCATTCCCTGCTGTTCTTCCTGGCCATCAATGTGGGTCTTCCTTAGAGAAACAGCTATTGTTTTTTCCCCATTGTGTGGATGTTGTTGTTGAGCTTCAGGTAATTTCTTTATAATTTTAATGTTAATTCCTTGTCAGATAGATGATTACTAAATATTTTATGCTACCCTGTTTGCCTTTGTACCCTGTTCATAATTTCTTTTGTTACACAATTTCTTTTTTGCATTTTAGGAAGTAGAGGTTTTCACCCAGCAAACCCTTCTCTGCAAAGTCCAAGATTGGCTATAAAATAAAAGAAACTGAGTGGTTGCATCTCCTGCAAATATCAGAAAGGCCTCTGGATAAAACTGAACCTTGCTCCCCTAATGAGGCATACAGATTGCAGAACCACTGAAGGTCAGAGAACACATATTTCTGGTGACTGTTTAGCACTTCAGGTTCAGGTCATCGGTGGGCATTGATTCTGTGGGTTGATGGGGTGAGTACTGAGAAAGGATGTTGTGTTGGGCACACATCTGTTGGGGTGTCAAGGAAAAGAGGGGCACTTTAGGAGGAGAGCCCAGGGTCAGACAGGGATGGAAGAGCCCAGGCTCAGGTCTGGGGTTATTCAGTTGCAGAACCTTTGTGAAAGCATTCTATTTGTAGACCATTTTCTCATTCACTGCAGCTGTACAACTTGAAAACTGCTACACTAACCATTTCCCTCACATCATCTCACCTAGTCCTCACCATATACCTAGGGACAACATGACTCTCTCCTTTAAAAGATGAAGTATCAGAGGCTGAACAGTCCTAGCCAATCACCCAGCAGGCTGTTTAATGAACTAACTATGAAAATTTTAGAATTATTTCATGCGAGAGTAAGGCCTGCTGTCCAACTTGTCCTTGTCACTGGGCATTTGCAATGGTGGAGCTGGAGTTCATGGAGAACACATTCCCCGAATCCTAGCATGTTGATCATTGCTACCCTCCTAACAAATTGTTTTTGAATTTTTTTAAATGTTATTTTTTTCTTTTTCTTTAAAATAAAAATTAAAAAGTCACAGGGACTGCTCACACTAAACAGGAGGGATTACACATGGTACTTAATCCTTGAGCTGAAGATGGGATTGAGCAAAACCACACAGTGAAGAGTCACCAGGGTTATGCCCCTTTTATACCCTAATATAAAAGATTCTATGTTCTTTTATATGCTATTATGCATACTTTTCTATCTGCCTGCCTATCTGTCTATCTATCTATCTATCTATCTATCTATCTATCTATCTATCTATCTATCTATCTATCTACCTTCCTATCATCTATGTATCTCTATCTGTCAAAATCCCATTTATCTTGCAAAATAACTTTCCATTCCATTTCTGTTTAGATTTTGTTGTACAATCCCTTGAAAAACAACAACAGACCTCAACACACTTTTTTAAAAATACATTTTGCTTGCCTTTCTCCATTTTTACATCAAGGTGCATTACAAAAATGTATTTACATGCCCGCTCTTCTTTCTTTGTGAGATTCTACAAAGATGCAGACCTTCTCTTAATTATGTATTTGAATTTCCAGTATTGAGCAAGAGCTTAACATCAAATAAGTTGGTTGGAAGCATAATGGAACAGCTTTTTAGAAGAAACTTTTGGAATACTCATGTTTTGACTGTGTATATAAAGAAAATGTTTTAAATGAACAACTTGCAATCACCAAATCAGTTTCTTCTCCACAGTCAAAACAACAGATGGTGGTGTTTTCTGCCCCTACTTTTGTTCCGGAGCCACAGGATGGCATTTCTTATGTGACCCTTGGTCACCCTGAGCAGTAGCAGTTTTGCTCTTACCTAGATGAATAGAATAGAATGATAGGGGGGAAAATCCCTTAACACAGCCTCCTCACAAAAAGAATGGGAGAAATCAGACTGGGCTCCTTGAACAGCCGTTTAATACAATTTCATCATCAGCTTATTTTGCAGATATCCACAAGTATAAAAGGGCACATCTTTTCATACCAGTATAAGTTATTTTACAGCAACTGCTTTGAGATGCAAATATGTCAGTGAGATAATCGGTCCAGGAGTCACACTTACTCTCTTCAGTATTTCTTTTCAGGTTTTGTAGAAATATTCCCAGAATATTCGTTATGTTAAATTCTGGTTTTCTACTCTTAAGTACTGTGATAATGGAACCATACGAAAGCAATACGAGGCTCATGTTTAAGGAATTGTGTCTGTTGTAAGAAATTGCTAATCCTAAATAATAATAACCCTAAAAATCCAGGTTTCCTACTCTTGCTGTTTTGCTGATCTTTGATATTACACTTTTCCCCGTGAGTAAGGATACATTCATTTGAATGATGGTTTCTAAGATGCCTTACTGATTTCTTGAGGCCAGTAAGACAGCATCTGTAGAAGTCAGGCAACTGACACCCCTTCTTAGGAGACCCCTATTGGGGACACCTGCAGTGAGTTCCTGCCTGGAATTACACAGGAAAGAGCAACAGACAAGACAGGGGTGCAGGTGAGGCTCCGGATGACCTGGTCTCGGGGATCAGAGGTCACGGAGCTCCCGGAACCTTGGCGTTTATGTGTTACATGTGTGCAAGGACAACGCGTAAGGGGCAGTGCATTTTCGAGAACAGAGATGGCAACTCCTAAGACGACAGAGCGTTGCTGCGAGGACAGGGCACAATGAGGAGACGGAGTTTCCCCTGATTCTGGTCCTCACCGGCAGGTCTTATCCTGCTCTGTGTGGGCCACAGCAGTCATTGGCCCTTGGACTTCCAGCTGTGGCCAGAAAACAGCGGCAGTTTCCACATTCCAATCGGGCTCAAGGACAAGGCAAGAATGAGTGAGGGTGTCCCCTAGACTGGATTTAAAATTTCTGCTCCCCAATATCAGGCAAGATAGACTAATTGCTTAAACATAGGTGTTAAGAATACATGAGCCTGGCATAGATAGCCGGGCCCCACAACCGCCCCAGCTCCACTCCCCCTACCCCATCGGTGAGAGTGGCCCAAGGCCCACATCACCTCTGCTCATGCGCAGGAGGTGTGCAGCAGAGACCCTGAGAGCGCCACTTTCCTCTCGCGTTTACCACCTTGGACTTTACCTGGGCTCAAGGACTGTACGACATACTGTTCTAAGAAAACCAGTGACAGCACCCGGGTTGTGCTGGCCATTTCCCCCTTATTTTAAGTTGTTAGCTTTTGTTACGTTCTGTATAGACCTGCCTAGCAAGAGCGAGACTCCATGGCTGTGGAGTGCGTTTCCAGTGTATTCCGCACCCAAGGTGGTAAGTGCAAACTCACAATTCATTCTCCGCTACTGTAGGGCCAAGGGGAAGTGATGATATGTAAGTCACATCACGTTGTACCACTTTGTTGTCAAAGTTTGAAACTTTAGCTATTCGAGGTTATAGTAACTGAAGGATAAAGACCACAGCACTAAAGTCAACATACAATATTTTAATGTCCTAAATATATTGAAAATAGCTCATCCTCAACTGAAACTTTACTTGTATTTTGAACTAGATTTGCACTTTAAAAATGTCTGTAACATGCAACTAAGTAATTGACAGTACCTTGTTATATATTTATTTTATGAACTCATTTTATTCTTATTCATAGTTGTATCATAGCCTTCTGAATACATAGGTTTCTATCATTTAAAAACATAGCTGGGCTTAGTGGCACATGTCTATAATCCAGGCACTCCAGAAGCTGAGGCAAGAGTATCGCCCCTAGTTTGAGGCAAATGTGTGATACATAGTGAGCTAAAGGCCTATGTGCACTATAAAGCTAGGCCTTGTCTGAGAAAACTGAATACATACAAAATTAAATTAAGAAGAACTTTTATCATGCAGAAATACAAATATTTAAAGTGTTTGAAATTCCTTTTGGCAAACATTTTATTGGCCAATAAAAAGTGCAATGAGATGAAGATTTCATGCCATGTCAAAGCAGGAAGTGTTCATTTCAATAATTTCATCATGGTTTTTATATTGCAATGCTGGTGACGTAGGTAAGAGTGTTGGCACACCACTCTAAAGGATGTGACCTTCTGGCTTGGAGCATTTTCAGTATTTTGCCTTCCTTAGATGTGGAAGAAGCACACAGAGTGTCAGTGAACTCAACACAGCGGAGATGTGGGAGGAAGCTAAAGTCTAATGAGATAAAGTAGTGTTGGGAAAAGCTGTGTTCTCTCGTCAGCTATAATATATTTTCAAATGCTTCATTCCTGAAATAAGAAAGCCTTATATTTCATGTTGACAGTTGTTACCATTGAGGAATAGATGATTGTATTTTAGGAACTTCAGTAATATTGAATTTCAATGACTTTTTCATTACTTTTAAAATAAACATCAAATAAAGTGCTGCTTTCTTTTTGTATTTTAAGAAAGGGTCTACAGGGTGTTCAGAGTCTCACTACTAGACTGGACTCATAGTGATCTGCCTGCTTACAGCCTCCCAAGAGCTTCGTCACCACGCCCCAAGGGTGGGGCCAGCATGGCAGGCCCAGGAATTGAACCCTGGTCCCTGGGCCTCTTTGCAGGTGCTTTAATCCACTGAGTTATTTGGCTGGTCCCAACATGCTGTTTTCATTGGTGCCTACTTCCAGGGCACAATGATGCCTTTTGTCATGAGAAGCTTGTACTGACACAGAACACCTCTCAGTTGTTCTTGTCCCCTTCCCCTCTGACCCACCCTGATCCACACAAATCTTGATAAATGTACACACAGCACAGGTGACATGAGTAACTTGGTTGGAAGTTGTGGGCTATTTCAGCTCCACAGTTCCAGTTAGCCTGGAGGCACTATGTGTCTGATAGAGGGAACTTTTGCTAGTTAAAGTCCTCTTAAAACCTACGTGGGAAGCTGTTATTAGATGGGATTAAAGTAAAGTCATAGGAAAGGGGGTAAAGTAACACAGTTCTTAATTCACACCAGTAAATGCATTAGACTTATCTTTCCCTAAATACCCCAAAGTGACCTAAACTGCTTTAATGTCTGTGAAGTTTCTTAAACTGGGAAGAGTATGTGCTCACATACACCCTATGTTATTTATTTATTTATTTATTTATTTATTTATTTATTTATTTATTTATTTATTTGGTACAGGTCTTGCTATGCAGCTCAGACTCTTGGTGACCCTCCTCATTAGCACTGGGATTATAGGCACCATCACACCCGGTTTTGGCACAGCACATTCAGGTTTCCAGGGTCCTCAACGCAGGCAGTACCAGGCATTGAACCCAAGTCCTTGCCCTTGCCAGGCAGTTGCTTAGACTGCTAAGTCATCACCCCAACCTATTATGTATTTTTTACTGTTATGTATAGCAGAAAAAAAAATAAACTTGAAAATATGCAAAGGTCCAGGTAGTAGCCATGGTTCTCTTGTATACTTGGAGACAGGACTAGGACGGCACAGCAGCCTTGCCCATGCTTGGAACAGGCAGAATCTTCTGGAGCCCCTCAGAAATTTGGGGCCTTTGGCACTGTGGCCTCTGGGCTTTTAATGACTCACAAAAAAAGGAGCCTCTGCAAAATACACAGACACTTCTTTATTAAAATCTGTAAACACTTCACTGTAAAAATTTACAAAATTTTTAAATAAACATTTTGTCAATAGAATATGTACTAGAATAAAAGAAACAACACAAGTTATTTACATGCAAAGCAGACAAATGTGGCACTTTTTGAAAACAAATGCCCAAAATGCATGCTTAAAAGAAACTGAAAATTATAAAAACCAAGACAGCATGGCTGTCGTGTGCCTGCCAGTGCTTCACAAGTGCCTGCAGCACAGCCAGCCAAGAGCACCAGGCTCCCCAGCATTATTTAGGTAATTTTTAATGTGCTTCCTAAGTTTGTTATAAAACCACTTGAGTGCTGCTGACAATAAAATCAGATGCCTGGCATGTATCTGTAATCCCAGCTCTTGGGAGGCTGAACACAGGAGAATCAGGAATCTGATCTATGTAGTAAGACTCTGTAGACCCTGAGGACCCTGCCCTGTGCTAAATACAAAAAATGAAAATAAATAAATCAAATGCCATATTCCAGGAAGTGAGGGTACTACTGCAAATGAATGTGAGCAAACTATACGTGTATGAAAATATCATGCTGAAACCCAATATTTGGTAAATTAATATGTACTACCATATATTTTTAAAAACATCTTAAAAAGTCCCAAGTTTGATGGCTGTTTCGACTTGCAGTTATTGTCCCCCCAAAGGCTCATGCAGTCCGTGGTGGGGCTTTCGCAGAGCTGGCTGGATCCAGACTGTGTGATGCTGGGCTGAATTCATGGTGCAGCCCTAGGTTCACGGGCCCTGGGATGAAGGCTTGCATGCGCTGCCTGCCCTGCATGGCCCAGATGAGATAAGAGGGGCAGAGCAATGTGTGAAGGCCACTTTTGCTGCCCTTTGTTACCTCGTGGGCACCAGAGGACGTTTTTCCTCTGCGATGCCCTCTGCCTCAAAACCCAGCCTTGGCACCGACTGATCATGCATTGCAACCTCTACAAACTGAGAGCTGAATAAATCTTCTCCCCCTTAACTTTGAGTCTCAGATACTTTTATCTCAGCAACAAGAGAAAAATAACACAATAAAAATTAAATCAATAGACTATTGAGTTTTGTCATTTAGTTCTTTCGTTTTTTTTTTTTTTTCTGGTACTTAGGTTAACAAATTCCTAGAAACATCATGCACATTGAAGTAACAAGGAAGCTGTCAGGAGCCACAGGCACTGGATGAAATCAATAAATATTTTATTATTTTACTCCCTAAGTCTGGCTTTGTCATTTTTTGTGCTATACTTGGCCTCAAAAGGATTTCTTATTTTATTGGTCTTCGAATATTTTATTCTTTGAAGTACTCAAAACAGAAGATCCTCCTGATTTCTGTCTCCCTCGTGCTGGGGTTACAGACACATGCTACCATGCCTGGGTTCCATTGCAGGCTCAGGGCACCAGGGATCGAACCCCAGGCCCTGTGTTTATCTAAGTAAGTGTTTAGTCCACTGAGCTGTACTGCTAGCCCTTATATTATTCTTGTTTAAATGTTTTTGTTCAAATTTCTGAAGAAAAAACTGTGATTGAAACAAATGTTTACCTTTCACTTTTTGTTCTTGCTGTGTTTGCGTTAACTCAGTAGAACATATTTTCTAATATGTTCATAATTAATCTTTAGCTAATACAACTAGAGTGATACTGGAGAAGAAAAATATATACATTTTATAATGTTAAGGAAGTAAGTAACACATTTCAATTTTTCTTGCAGTAGCTTTGATTTCCATCCCAATTGGAAAATGTATCTAAGGTATTCTTTTTAACTGCTTACCAGTAAAGTGGTAGTATTCTAATACTGAGAAAGGAGAACAGTACATACAAATATTTTATGTTCAGTTGCTGCAGGCTTTTGCCTTCTAGCATTCCTGATAATCTTGTGTTCACATGGGAAAAGCTAACACTTCTGTTCAGATAAAACACTTGAAGCACTTTGATACTCACTCCCGGTTTAAAACTTTGCCCACAGTATCAGAGCATTTCTCAAATGCTACGTAGGGCCCAAGGAAGGGAATTTGTCAGCATTGGGCAGCCTATCTTCAGAGGTAAATTCTTCCTAAAGTCAATTAATATGTGGTGCAAAATGCTTTTATTATCATTCATTTTGCTTTTTCCATTCATTTTTTTCTTGTTTATATTAATCTTTTTGTGCATGTGTGTGTGTGCAGGATCTCATGACCCAGCATGGCCTCGTGGAAATCCTCCTGATTTCTGTCTCCCTCGTGCTGGGGTCACAGACATACGCTACATGCCTGAACTCCAGCACAGGATAAAAGTTTACCTTTCACTTTCTGTTCTTGTTGTCTTTGCATTAACTCAGTAGAGACAAAATTGCTGTAGGCTCTGCATCTGCTAATAAGCTTTAAAACACAGTAGGAGTAAAGTATAAATAGTGCTATTATACTGGTGATTCAGAAGTACAAGTCTCTCAGTTTTCCACTTTGAATGCACGGCAGTGTCTGCAGTACACCCAGCGGGGTCTCACAAGTGTCTGAAACTGGAGGGTGGAAGAGCCCCTGTCCTTCCTCATTCAGAAACTGCCTCCGTACTTGGTGGCCACCTGCATGTGCCAGACGTAGTGGAGCGGGGTTAACGTTCACATGGCTCCCAACAGAAAATCACGTCAGTTTTAAGTCAGTATTTTACTGAGTTAAACAGTGTTGAGAGTTGCCTGGAAACTCACTTGAGGAAAAAAAGTGTGTGTGTATGTGTGTGTGTGACTCTAGTCTTTCTCTCTCAAATATCTTTTTTTTTAATAGCAAGAAGAATCCCAGTCTTCTTCTAATTGTTGATGTAAAAAAAAAACACAAAACAAAACAGAATTCTTTTGTATCCCATAATTAAGTCCACCTAAGCACAGAGTTAAAGAAAGCAAGAACTCAGAATATCCGTCCTCTAACTTAGTGCAGGCTGTCTATGGCACAATCTCAGTACTCTGAGAACCTGAGGTCGGAGGATCCTAAGTTCAAACCAAAATGGGCCATGTAACAAAACCTTGTCTCCAAATTTAAAATAAAAAATAATAAAAGGCCTGGAGATAAAGTTTAATGCAAAGATGCTGGCTTCACCAGCCAGTACTGAAAATTAAAAATACAATCCTGAACGTATCTACCCAAGTCATTGACAAGTACTGGTATGCATTTCTGTGAGTGCCATTTCAAAAACATACCTCACTCATCTCAGCCTCCCTCTTGGAAGCCCCACAAAAACTGGATCAATCCAAGTGCGCAGAGGAGGAGAAACACACACCCAGATGCTCACCACTGTCTTCCAAGAGAAAAAACTGTTGGGTGCAGTGATGACAGTCTTTTTTTTTTTTAAATGGAACCAGGGATTGAACTCAGGCCCTTGTGCTTTCCAGGGAAGTGCTTATTCCATTGAGCCACCTCCCCAGCCCCAGTGATGGCCATGTTGACTCGGGCCCATGTATCTACTAAGTCAGTAGTATCATTCTGTTTTCTTATTCCCTCAGTCAGCATTATATATAATGAGAAAGAGAGAGAGACAGAGAGAGACATAGAGAGACAGACAGAGAGAGAGAGAGAGAGATTCTTTAAAATTCAGCACTAATATATCACTTGGTACTGGTCAGGAGAGGTACAAACAGGGTTTTCTTTTAAAATAAAATTAAGTATCTCTTGTTGGATGAAAGAGAACCTATCTTTATGACTCTATTATTCTATACCATTCTATAGTTTTGAGAGTGTCCTATATCTTAGAGAACATTAAAGTGTGAAAGGAACTTTTAGAGCTAAGGGCTGAAAAATTATATCCAATCCAAGGCAAATTAAAAACAATATTATAATGAAAATGCACTGAATGAGGAGATCTCAACCTGCTGCCCTTGCCAGCTGGACAGACAGTTGAATGGCAGGAGTACATTCTTTACCTCTTAAGTCCCAAGATTCTTCATCTTTGAAGATATTAATTAGCTGGGAATATAGCTCAGCGGTGTAGCACCTTCCTGGAAAGTGCAAGGTTGTGAGTTTGATTCCTGGAACCAGAGGGAAAAGAAGACCTTAATTAGAGACGGCCAGCAAGGTTCCTCTTAGCATCTACCATGAGTCTCAGCAGAGATGTCTGCTCCTCTAAACAGTGCTGCCTGAAAGTTTAAATTTTATGTTGTCTGGAAGTCTATGTCCTTGGAAATCTTTCAAATGCTGCCTGCCCACATGACTCTAGGTCTGATGTCCACCAGCTGTCCAGGCTACTTTTCCCTGGGGTTGTGTCAAAGAAAATAAAAAGTCAAAGATGCAGGTCCCCAGGAAGCGCAGGCACCCCACAGGGTGTGTCCTCCTTTCTCCGCCGAGCCTTGCGTTCCTGTATTAGCTCGGGCTGCCATTACAGGATGTGCCACGACAGAGTAGCGTGACCCACAGCAGCGGTCATTTCCCATGTTTCTTTGGAGGTTGGAATGCTCACATAAAGCTCTGAAAGGTTAGCTTTGGGGCCATCTCCACCCGTTTTGCAGCCAGCCGCTTCCCACTGTGTTCTCTGGCTCTGATGCATATACAGCAGAGAAACCTCTACTCTTTATTTTTTCTGTCTTATTTATCCTATTGAACTAAGGTTCCACCTTTATGACTTTGTGGAAAGTCTCATTTCGAGATAGTCACAGTGAAGGCCAGGGCCTCTGCTTAAGGACAGGAGAGATCGTTTCAAGCCACAGCACTTGCTGTCCCTTCTCTGTTCCCTGGGTTTCCTTTCCTGCAGTAAGCCTCACACTGATACTCCCTATGTTGGCTGAATGTTGCTCTTCCCCCAATTGGGCCAGCTTATAATTCTGAGCTTCTGTTCCAAGAATTTACACTGGGAAAGCAAGAGGGGGCAGGTGCAGCCCACCGGGCGTGGAATGTTCCCCACTGCTCCATGCGTGCACCAAAGGCTGACTCCCTAGCTTCAGCTGTTGGAAGGTGGTAGAAACCTCCAAAGGCAGGCTCCCTGGGAGGCCTTCTGGTCCTGGGTCAGACCTGGAAGGACATAGCGAGAGACCAGGTCATCTTTTCTCTTTTCATTATCCTCCCAGCCTTGAGGCAAAGGATTTTGCCTGTCACTAACTTCCATCACAGTGTGTAGACTTCTGAGAGGCACAATAGTGAGTGCCTGGGCTGACCAGATAGCTCAACAGATTAAAGCACCTGCTTAGGCAGAGAGTAGGACTGAGGTTCGATCCCCAGTGTGCTGTGCCATGCAGTCCTGGCCCCAGGGCTTGCGAAGATGGTGACTGAGACTCGATGTGGTGGCACACTCCTGAAATCTCAGCCCTTGGGAAGCTGAAAACAGGAGAATCACTCTGAGTCCAATCTAGTAGTGAGACCCTGGACACCTTGCACTAAAATTCAAAAAATCAAGTACCTAACTGATCGTTGACTGAATCTCCAAAACTCGGGCTCAAGGGAACCTTTCCTGACAATAAATTTATTATCTCAGGTATATGCTATCATAGTGGAAAGCCAAGCACACAGAAGGGTTAAGGAAAGATGAGCTGTCGCTATTGGCTCTCTTTTCCTTTAAATGAAGTCCTTATTTTTTAATAGTACTTTTCTCTGTTGCATTGGCCATTTATACCAGGTGAAAAGTTAGAATTAAATCTTTTGGTTTAAATATGCAATTATGATTGCCAGAATCTCCTGAATTTGTACAGTTTGGATGGCACATTAAGAATATAGAGCCTTGTGAATTCTTTGCAATGATAAACTATAAATGACAAAAGGTACACAAGTCTAGGCCTTTTTTTTCCATTTATTTTTATTTTATTGAAATACAAATGTCAATCAGACAGTTTCAAAACACCATAACCATACAGAGTCGATGAAATAATACATTGCAAACTGTTTTCATGACGTTTTGGTATTGTACAAGGTGCATACATGATATTATATTTACAGGTATAGACAGTACAGTTGGGATAGATAATGCTGTGCTTCTACATAATTCTATGAGAGGCAAGATCTGCACTATTGGTGGTGGGACAGGATATTATGTCGGCTTTTAGTGCTATGGTCATCCACTAGGTAAATAATTATTGAATCTTTGATATAATTCAGCTAGGCCTTTTTTTTTTTTTGTGGTACTGGGGATTGAATTTGGTACCTTACACTTGTGAGGCAGGTACTTATGCCACTGAGCTATCTCCCCAACCCTTTTTTCCCTAGGGATTTCTGATATAGTAGCCAAGGAGGTAGTTGTGGAACTTGGAAAATGTGAGTGCTAATATTACAGTTAATCAGACAGTAATTTGAATTAATGAGAAGTTAACAATTATTCAATTGTCAAGCACACAGAAACACACAGAGATACTCAATTGCTATTTGTGCAATGACTGAGTCTGCTTTCTCAGTTAAAGCATGATCCTGTGTTCTAAATGAACCCACTGTCTTGTGAGGTTGTATTTAACAAAAAAGATCAAGGTTAAATGTATACCTAAAGACAGAGAGACAGAGAGACAGACAGAGAGAGAGCGAGAGATGCTGTAGTCTCTTACCTGCAATCAGGGCTCAATTTTTAAGGTGAAGATGATGCTGCCTGAGATGCTAGGATCCAAAAGTAGAAGTGACAGTCATAGCCTCTGTGATTTCCAGCAGCAGTGTTGACACAGACACTGCATCTCCAGCTGACTGAGACATCTTGTAGGCTGTGAGGATGTAAAGCTCAAAAGTTAGGAGCAAGTGTCAAATCTTGCTGGATCTTCCACTTGATGGAGTTGATTGCATCACACATATTCACCTCAGTTTCTTTATTCCTAAAATGGAATAGAGAGAGGCTCACAAAGCCAAGCCCTTAGCAGGTTGCAATGATTGCTTAGTTTGCATAACAGATGACCAGCACAACGGCTGGGCTAAGGGCCTTATAGATAGGAGCAGCACTAGAGGGCGAGGCATTGTGCCTGGACCTAAGGTCTTCAAAAGGCTTGGGCTGCAAGGCCAGGCCACTTACTTGAATTTACTGGGGAAACTGGTGCCATGTCCAGTCCCAGGTTCTGCCCCAGATGCAGACCCTGATTGCAGCCAAGGTTGAGCCTGCTGCGCAGCTGTTCAGATTTTCGAATCTAGAATGTCTTCTAGTGAGTAGCTAGGAGCCTCACACCTCACAGGTTCATTCAGGATCAGTTTTAGTAAGTGGCAAAGGTGGCTCTGGGACCTCTCGAATCCTAATCTAGAGTATGTTCTTTGCTAGTGAATAAATTAAAAATGACACATTTCCTATAATTGTTTTATTAGAAGTTTTTAATTCAGTAAGTTAATTTTCTTTTTGACTTACTCTCGGTTTGTTACATTATGGACCCAATACAGTGTTTTCACACGTGGGCTTGATTTATTTCACTTAAGAGTATGGCCTCTCCTTGTATCCATTCACCTATAAAAGCTTTGAGTTTATCTTTCTTTCTAGCTGAGTAATACTCTGTTGTATAAAACACCACAAATTTTTTATCCATTCCTCAGTTAATGGGTATCTGGGTTGTTTCCAAGATTTAGCTGACAAATTGTGTTGCTAGAAACATGCGGACACAGATATCACTGTGGTGTGATGTTTTCATTTCTTCTGGAAACACACCCAGGAGGGGAACGTCTGGGTTGCGTGGGACCTCCAATCCTAGTTTGTCATCTCTTAATGAGGTTTCATACCAAGGTTTAAAAGCCTTCTTCCCGTACCATCTTCCTTCATATGATAATGTTCTAGAATCTTTTGTGGTACTTCACTTACAAGGCAGCCAGAAAACAGGAGAGAAAATACATTATTTTACCTAAAACATGAATCCTACTTGATTATCTAAGTTATGTTAATCTTTTGGTCTCATACCTAGGACCAAGAAGCAAAAGCATTTCTCCACTGTGCCCACATGTCTCAGGTTCAAGCTGCACATAGCTAAGAAGGTAAACTGATCTTGGAAAGCTGGAGACCTAGCAGCATTTTTAAAGGTTTCGAGCTTCCATGCACATGCCCCCCCATCCCCCACCTTATGCTGTCCCACTTGTGCATCTGCTGCAGCAGCAGCCCTGATTAGAAGACATGCCGCTCTCGCCATCTGGAAGGCAAGGACTGGCTGCAGCCTGAATTGCTCTCTTGCCTGGTAGTCTGTCCTGTGACCCTGCTGCCCATGCTGCGCTCTGGAAGCCTGCCCTGCAGCGCCACTCTAGGGGGCTATGGCAAAGCAGGTGCTCGAAGGCACTGCCAGGGTCGGCATCACACCGGAAACTCTGCAATAGCCAAGAGGAGCAGGCTGAAGATGAAGGAGGACTTGCGTGCGCACATATGAGGATCTTGTTGGGAAGCAGCCAGGTCTCCAGGGGTTCCTCAAATTCCCCAGCAAAAATGTGCGAAGCTTTGCAGACATGCTTTTGAAATCGGAAATCAGTGCAGTAGGACACGGATTAATGCATAATTTTGAAATATGTGACAGTGATTTGTTTTTACATTTATTATGATAAAAATAGGTAGCACTCATCTTGGGTTAAAAACAAACATGTAAGTGTATATATTAGATGTTATTGTCAAGTATTTTTGAAATTTTTTAAGTGTGAACTTCTTAATTTGTTGATGCAGTCTTCCACACTACTTTTCTAAGTCAACCCAGATAAGACATATTCTAATTCACAGTTTCAAGAAAAGTCTTAGTTATGAAAGAGTGTCTAGTGAGAATTAAAAAAAATTATATTCATATATGACAATTTTTTTCAAAAAATACTGATTTGTGTAAACCATTACTCAAAAACTGAACTGCACCCCTGCTAAAATTTCCAGATATATCCTCCTTCTGCCAAATGTTATTAGCTGCAAGTTAAAAGTGGGCCTGCTGTCACTGTGACCCTAACTGACCTCTTAATTTCTTGAGTTCAAGTCCAATTAACCTCTAGGAAGAGGCACAACTGTTCTTAGCAGACAAGTCAATAGAATCCAATAGTAATCATTTCATTTTCTGCCTTGTCAAAGGTTGGCCCTCCCACCTAACCCATTTCACACAAAGGTGGTCATTTATCACCGCTTAGAGAACTGTACTGAGCTGTGTCCCAGGCCTGCCCGAGGTCCATTCATCAAGGCACCGACAGGGGCGGGGCGCCGAGAAAGCTTCCTTGGCTGGGCAACCTGTTGGTGTCCTTCGCAGCCCGATGCCGGAGTCTGGACTCGCCCTGAACGTGGGTGACGGCTGGTGCCTTCCCTAGAAGGAAAGCAATGTCTGACGGGCCACATGAATATTCAAAGCTTTTCCTCCCAGGCAGCTCACATGAGATTAAGATTCATTTTGAAAGGAAATGGTAAAAAGACATCAGAAAAAGAATAGCTGCGCACATCCAAGGCTGCTTCCTGAGACGTTGGCCCTGTGTCCGTTATGGTATTTACGCACAATATAATTTACTTTAAAGTAATTTTCTAGGCCATTACACACTAATAATCTAAGATGTTCATTATGACATTGCATTTCTTTTTTATGATATTGCATTTCTAGAAAAGGTACCCTGGAGAATTTTCCTTTACTGCAATACTTTAAAAATGGCTTATTAAGAAATGAATTCTAAAAATTATGTAAAACCTGGTGTTATTAATTTATTTTAGTCCTTTCAATTTAATAGGCTATTACTAAAGAAGCTTACTCTCTCATTTCTAATTGCTATGACAAAATTATATATATTATATATAACATATTATTTGCTTGTACTTTAAATGATATAATTTAATTAATATGAAAAATGATAAACAAGAACCTGGTTAGTGAGAAAATAAGTGTCAATATTAGTAGCCATGTAAGACAATAACAATTTAAGAACAATTTTTAAAATGTACCATTTGTCACTTCCATGTTGGAGCTTTCTGGGAAATCTGTGTTTTTACATTGTTGTTGTTTTAATGTATTTGGTGCAAGGTCTCACTGTGCAGCTCAGACTCGCAGTGATCCTCCTGTATTCAGCCTCCCCAACACTGGGATCACTGGCCTACGCCACCACGTCAGCTCCCGGTGGCTGGTTCAGTGCACCCAGGGGTGGGGCCAGCATGGTGTGAGGTGCCTGTGATCAAACCCATTCCCTGCCCTTGCCTAAGCAGGTGCTTAGTCTGCTGGGCTAGCACACTGGAGCTTTTTTGTTGCTTATAAGTCACAATTTTCTGAACTAATAACAAAGTCTTGTGATCTCATTAATGGCATAAATTCTCATGTTTTGCTTCCCATCCCTTCTCTCTTACCTTTATATTTGAGGCTGTTGCATGGGTCTCCACGTGCTACCTCAACTTTCCTGTCTTTATGGGTAGGACATAGCTGGCCAAGTCTGTACCAGGATGTCAGTGCACAGAGAAGTGCAGGCTCTCAAATGTGCAATTAAGCTTAAATTTCTATCTTAAATTAATCTTAGATTCTTTCTATCTTATCTTGTCATCGACTCAGTGCATTTAAATTGTGTAATAAAAACATGGAGCATATGCTTACATTCATCTCACCAAAGCAGTATTGTTTTGGGGAAATCAGTGCTATTTGAAATAGGTGTTAAAATGTAAAACTTTGTGTAATCTTACAGCCTTCCAGGAGGACAGTGTTGAAGTGATCTGGATTAACTAACTGGCCCATGGGAAAGGCCAAGGTTGTTTTTTGACCCAAGAAGTTGTTGTTCTTCCTACTCTGCGCACCATTCACATGACCACTCTCATGTCTGTCTTTTCCCAATAAGCTGACAGGATTACAAATATTTTAAGAGCTGTATTAATTGACATAAGTAAAAATTTAGGCAGCTTTGAGCCATTATTGAGCTATGAAATACTGGTTTCGCCAATTAGGAACTTGTCCTCCTAGGGTTGTTCTCATGTATGAGATAAAAAGCAGTAGCAAAAGAAACCTCTCTAATTTAGTTTTTCAGTTTCCTACTGTCTTGTATTAAAAGCTACCTAATAGAATTTATAGATAAAGAAACCTTTTAAGCAGTACTCTTGTATTTTTTTTTATTAAGTCCAAACTCAGAGAATCTACTTAATGTCAATTTTGTACAATGGTTATACTGCACAGCATATTTTATTTTAAATCTACAGGGCATGATGATAAATTGATAATTGACCCCAAGGCCATCATAAATAAAGAGGCCCTGTTTTTCATTAGTATAGTAAAACCTAGTCATATAAGGGGAAGAAGACCAAAGCTAATCCTGCCCTGAGAAATGGGCAATCAGGAACTCTGATTCTAGAAATGTATGTTTGAAGAAGGCAAATTATTAGTGGTGAGAAGTAGAACAAAATGTAATTGTAAGAACATATCATTAGAGACATGCCAGCAGCAGTCTGCATTGTGTACTGATAAACAGAATGTCATTTCTCTGGTTGAGAAATAAACTGAAAAAATCAATGTCGGATAAGACAGTGCCTCATGGCAGCTTTGTTTAGGGATTTGCAAGTGGGATTGACTCATCTTTACAGTCCTACCCTAGAAGACCAGATTTCATAGAAAGTCGCTAATGTGGAGACAATCCTGCCTGGCTCTGGTCCATGCAGCTGCTCTCCAAGCCCTACGAGCTCCTGCTTCTCTAATATATCAACAAAATGCATTTTTGTACTTTTTCTGTAGGCAGCAGTGTCATTGAGAATGGTATCTTCATGACTTTTAAACAGCAGTCTTGGTAATTCAAATACATAGAGAATAAACATTTCCATAAGATTTTACACACAAAGTAGCAATTAGGTGTTTTTCCCTAGTTTAAAAAAAATGCCACAGCTATGACCTACTAAATGACAATATTACTTTGAGAGAATTGAGAAAATTATCAAGAAATTTGTGGCATTTAAAAATAAGCTTGAAGGATGAACAGTATCATAGTGTATTAGATGCAAGAGAGAATTTATGTGTCAGAGAACATCATCCAGAAGGTTGAAAGACAATCTGCGGATAGGAGGAAATATGTGCAAAGTAACAAAGACTGGCTAGTGTTTTTAAAAAATACACAAATACCAAGCAAACACATGGAATGGTATTCAGCACCTTAGTTATTAGGGAAATAAAAATCAAAAACACAGTGATAAATCACTCTATATACACTAGGATGGCTACAACACAAGTGTAGACAGTAAAGAAGTGTTGATGAGGGTGTGGAGGAGTTTCTGGTGGAACGCAAAATGATTTCATCAGTCTAAAAAACATTTGGTCAGTCTTTTAAGATAGAAAATAAATTTAGCACATACTTCAGTTTTCCATTCCTCAATAAATACCCAAGAGAGTTGAAAACTTGCCCTTTCAAAATTTCATGCATAATCCTATTAGCACTGTACATAATACCCTAAAGTTTGGGGAAAACCCAAATGTCCAACAAGTGATGAATGAATAAATAAAATGAACTACATTGTTCCTCATTTTACACTGTGGATGGAAGTTAAAATCATTACACTAAAGGAGCACCCAGCACTGATGCTGATAAAAATACTCTGAAGTTATAGAGCAGTGATGATTGCCCAACTTTGGGAATACGCAAAAGATTAATTGTAGAACACAGCCGTCCATATCAGGACCACCTGGTGTGTGAGATTGAGCTCGGGCTGCCAGAGCAAAGGGATGGGCCCCTGTTGATTATTGGTGGATGTTGTAAGTATAACCTCTCTAAACTCTACTATAGATAAAGTCACTGCACTTTCTTCTCTTGTGGTGGGAAATTTTATGGCATATAGAGAATGTATCATTCTAAATGAAAGGAAGCATAATCTAGGTCAATGAGTTGCTGCTATGAACGAAGTTGGGGAAAGTTAGTAATAGAGAACCTTATATACTTGGAATAAGGAAATGAGGAGCCTTGTGGATTGTACTCCTGCATGTACTATTACATGATAATGTGTACCTGCACTTGTGTTACATGTATCTACACACATACACCTATATATTTCATCACTAAAGTATTGGGAAAGGAAAGACCGAAAGCCTCAAAAAAGCAGGATTTGAGAACTATCTTTGATATCCAGGATTCAATTTAGGCATAGTACTCTTTTCAAAGTAGAAAGAAAGGAAAGCAGAGAAAAAAAAAACAACCTGCTTCCTGCAGTGCACCACACTTGCCCTAAAAGATAAATCGCATCTTCTGGTTGACTTGATGACAGTGAGGGTCACAGAGTTGACGTGTGGGGCTGGGAGTGAATCAGTGAGCTTTCCCTGAGTTGGGAATTCCCTTCTGGACCAGAAGGGAATATTTTCTTATCTCTATCACATGTAACAAATAAAAGGAGATCAGATTGCACTTAAATATGCAGAAGAATTGCATATTTTTATACATGTTATTAGGGATCAGCAGTTTTTCTTAATGTTTTGTGAAAACTTATAACAGTGCTTTTAGGCTTCGCAGAAAAATGAAGTGACTGATCCATCAGTGAATGTTGTATTTTAATTTACTTAAGAAATGTGTTAAGTTTGTAAATGAAAGACAGGATGTGGTAAGTGTGGAAATAATAGAACATGTATATAGTTAAGAGAATTGCAAACCATGTGTTAGGCAATTTCCCATCACAAGAAAGAGAAAGTGCAGTAACTTCATCTTTGGTAGAATTTAGAGAGGTTACACATGGGACACCCAACCACAGTCCACAGAAGCGCGCCCTGTTTTCCTTTCCTTCAGCAGCCTGAGATCAATCTGATATAGCAAATTATCTTGATATTCATGTCTGCACACTGCAAATGTCAGAATTTAATGCATGATAAGTATATTTTTATTTATAGTAAAATGAATAGGAAAATGTGAAAGTAACTATAAACTTATTTATAATCATTTAATCATTTAATCTTTCAATTCAGACAAAATGAGAAGAAAGGGCAGGAAGAGTAAGAAATGCTACCCAGAAAAGACTGAAGAACAGGTTGACACCCTGCAGGTGGTGGTACTAGTTGGACAGCAGTAATAATCCCAGCTCTCCGGGATGTCGAGGATGGAAGGTTGCAAGTTGGAGCCCAGGCTGCGCAACATGGCAGCTTTATAGACTCTCTTACAAAGTAAAAAATGGCTATGGATGTGGGAATCCATATGTATGTCTTGGGTTCAATTTCCAGTACCACCAAAGAAGAGGGAGGAGGAAGAGGAGGCTGAGGAGGAGGAGGGGGTCTGGAGAAGAGCAGCAGCCACAGGAGAAGGAGAAAGAAAAAGAGGAAGGAAGGAGAGGAAAAGAGAAGGAACCGCAGGAAATAACAAAGAGGAATAAAGATAATATTTTTAGTAAAGGCATTCAATAACATGCAAAGAGAAGTACTACAAATAACTTCGAATGAAACCTAAAATTTAAATTTAGGAAACAAACAAAAAAAATCAAGAAAAAAAAATTACGATCTTGTTTCAGGACACACAAGATTGATGACAGCCCAGTCTTAGTATCAGTGAACTGTAAATATACAGGTATGCATATATTTACACAAATCTATGGTTTTTATAGGTTATCAGACACAGGAGAGTCCACAAAGGCTGTCTGCATGTCAGACACAGAAGAGGCCACAAAGGCTGTTGGTATGTCAGAGATCCATGGGATCCAGCAGCTTCATGGGGCCCAAAGCTGGAAACCACAGAACAAGAGGAGCAGGTGCTTCATCCCTAACCCCAGGCTCACAGTAGAGCCCAGGTATGTGTCAGCATGTAGAGGCCATGATGATGTAATCTGATCTGCTTGTCATAGTGACAACAGGAGACAGCTGTGATCATGCAGGAAGCACACCCTCTATCCCCTCTGTCGCAGGCTCTCCAATGCTCCTGGCCATGTCAGGGCAGACCTCTCCAGTCAGTCTGCTCAATCCCGAGTAAACAATCTCTGGCCAAGACTTGCCCACAATCACGATCTCCTCGGCTGCAAAGCATCACTCCAGTCAAGTCAGTGTTCACCTCTGATCGTCACAGGGCCAAACAGAAAATATTTTCTTGCAAGACTACTTCATGGTTTTCCGTGTGGTAACCTCATAAAGTGGTACAGTGTGAACAGAAAGGAGGCTAGGATGGAGATACCCAAGTCATGCCTTCATGAAGTACTTGCAGATTTTCTATTGTATTTTGTGCAGTTGGCCAGCCAGACAGAGCACAGTGAAGAAAATAGTGTAGCTCACACTTTTCAGGTTCTCAGAATCTCTAGGGGATTATCTGTTGCAACACAAAATGTCAGCACCAATCTTTAGCAACCAAATTGTCCAAGAATAAGCTACAGAGAGTCACAAGAAAGTACATATTTTAAATGTGTGTTAAAAATTAATGAGAGCTCACTAGGCCAAAAAATCCAAAAACAATTTCAAATGCCAGAAAATCAGCAATGTTTGTCAACATGGGATGTGAAGAACACACCATGTTTTGGGTCGTGGTGAGCAGCTCAATACAGCTGGATCCATAGCTGCCGGTCCTGAGGACTGACTGAGGGGGAGGACGACAGGGGACAATGGAGGTAAAGTGGGCTTCACCTTGTACTCCACTGGTAAGGGGGAAAGGATAAGTTTTGGATATCTACATGCTACAAAGCTGGATTTTGGGAGTGGATTTGAGTAGAAGGAGACTGGTGGCTGCCTAAGGTTGTGCCGTCGCCCAGAAGAGAGGCGCTGAGAATCTACTCTGGGATCAGTGAGGGTGAAAAGGAAGCAGACACAGGCACTATCTGGAAGGTTGAATTGATAGAAATAAGTGGTAGAATAGAGGGAGAAAGAGAGAGAAAGAGTAGAAGACACCAAGAAAGACTACGAAGTTTCTGATTCATGGGACATACAATGGACATGTCATTTACTGCAGTAGGGAAGACAAACAGATGCAGTTCCTGGAGGAAGATGGTATCTGTTAAAATTTGTGTTGGAAACATCAGGCTTCTTTAATTCTTTGGAAAAAAAAACTAATTCCAGGACATAGCTATGCTCCCTGTTCAAGTTGAGGGAGAAGGTGGTTAGCCTGGAGTTTTTCTCATATCTGTGGTGGGAATATGAATCATTTTGTTCTTACCAGGGTCAGAAATGCACTTTGATTGCTTTAGAGACTTTCTTCTTTGGATTTATATGTGGAGTGATTGGATTTCTAGCATTAAGCATCTCTATACTGTGAATTTTACTTGTGCCACTTCTACCACTGAGCTGGCAGCTTACTGTCGATGATGGATTAGCCCATAGGGACGAGAGCAAACTCCCTATTTGACATTCAGTGTCCAGGCAATCGTGTCTGCTCCATGGGTCTGACCGTATTCAGAAAGGAGGCAGTTCAGAAGGTTGGCATTTGAATTACAGATCCAAGCTATTCGGAAAGCAGTTCTCTTGTGATCCAATAGTTAGAACCCAAATTAAGCATTGAGCTTTTCTAGCACGTATTTCTGAATGTGATGTGTCGCTTCCTCAAGAGCACTTTGAAAGTACACTGCTGTGTGGTGAGATTTCATCCCATCTCTTGTAAGCCCTTTTCTCATAAGCATGGAGTTCATGTAGCTGTTGGTTTTTGTGAGGCAGCACCACGTGTAACCTTTACATCCCTACTCTCCGGAGCTGGGTTTAAATTTCCATGGTGATGTGGTGGCCCTCAGCCAGTGGTTCCCTGGGGAGCCTTGACTTCTGGGGAGATGACTGGGGGAGAAGAAGGACATCACCTCTGACATAAAAAAATACTCTATCTCTTGTATCTCACCATTTCCTTTGCCTATCAGTCTAGGTCCTGTGCTTTTGTGTGCAGTTTTGTTTAGAAAGAGTTTAGCAAAAAGAAAGGAAACTGGTGTCAGAGAGAGAATCAAGAATGGGAGTTTGAAAGTCCTGTTTGTGAAACCAGTCACTGAACCTGCCCGATCTGAATGCTTGGCCTTTGGCCAGTTTCCACCTACAGAGAATTGTACCAAGGTGTGTGCACCAGAATCTGTCTTGTGTGAGATGATGAGGGGTGCCGCTCCGGGAGTTTACATATCAGTGTGTGAGCCTGTCTGCCCATCTCTCCCTCTCTCTCTCTCTGTCTATCTTTATATGCAGAAGGAATATATTGAATTTTTAATGTTACTTATTTTAATAGAGTGATTGACACTTAGATATTAACTATAAGAATACGACTAATATCCTGTTAATAATTTTAGACATAAAATAAAATAAATGCAGAGAAAGAAAGAAGAAAGGAAGACGGGAAGAAGGGAAGAAGGGAGGGAGAGTGGGGATAAATAGGATAAATCATGGTATGAGATGAAGTTTTTATTATATTTGAAATCAAAAATTCTATTTCAATTCATGAAACTAGTCATAATAAATAGTAATTCTATTAAAATTATTGACCTATGTTATATATTTTTTAGTAAGGCTATCTACCTATATCCATTTCTATTGTGTCCCTACTAAGCTCTGTGTTACAGCAGTAAGTGTGAAATAGGTGTGCGCATGCACACACACACACACACACACACACACACACACACACACACACACACGACCCCAAACAGGTCGCCGAGAATCTAATTAGGCAAAACTCTGCCCATCTGCTCTGTATTATCCGGGGGCCTGCTCAGATGGATGTGGTTTCATTACTAAAAGGCAGAGAGATGCAAATTGAATTGAGCTGGACTTCCTCTCTGAGAGACCAGGGGTGAAGTCAAACCCTTGCTGTGAACTAACAAAGCACCACTGGGGAAGAGTGGCACGAGAGGGGATTTCTTTTTCTAAGGCCACATGTCTAGTGCTTAGCAGAGGCCATAAGGGAGTGTTCATCCCATTGTTGGTTACAAGGCAACACGACTCTGCACAATACAAACCTTGTTCGCTATGCTAATTGTTGATTTAGGCCCTTGGTCCCCTGTGACAGATGCCCTTTCATTAGCTGTGTGTCCCGGCATGTTGAGTTCCATTTAGCCTGAGTGAGACCAGAGCAAGGGCTACTGCTAAGCATTTATTTCATGCAGCTTGTAATTTACATTGAGCTCTTAGTTATATGCAAAAAAATGAATTAACATACTTTGATAAAACTTTGGCTCAAGATAATGTCCAAGGTGTGCAATAATTTCCAAAGCTACTCTTGTTCCTGTATAGACAATTTTAAGTGAGTTTTGACAACTCCTCCATTAATGAGGATAATTAATTGGTGATGCTTTAAAAAAGACCCAAAGAATCCTTTGGCTTTAAAAAGATTTAGAGCAGCTAAAAAGCTAATATGTCATATTAAAAGTTCTACATTTTGATCTTGGAAATAGGCTTTGAAATGACATTTTTCTTCATATGATGAATTTGTGCCATTTTCTTCAGTAAAAGCTATTTTCCTGCACAAATGGATGCATTTTGTCCTGGATTCCATTCATGCTTATTTTTAAAAATGTTTATCTCTTTGTGGAAACGCACTCTAATAAGGATCCAGTCTCCAAGCTTCAAAAGGAGCCAAAGAATTAGGTTTTATGTTAAATTTAAAGGGTTTTTTTCTGTAAGTATTTTTCCCCATAAAAGATTACACTCTATCAAAGGAGAATGACATACAACTGGTAAAATCTTAAAAACTGGAGACTCAGGTAATAGATTGATCTCTTCTTCCTGTACTTGCAGGGGCTGCGAGGCAAAGCAGGGGTGAACAGAGCAGGGTGTCTCAGGTCTTCTCTGTTCCTCCCTCAAAGGGTTTATTCTCAGGTTGTCCTCCAAATCTTCCTCCCTTCTGCTCCAGTATATCCCATTCCTAAGACACTGGCAAAGAACCAGATAAACAGCTGTATTCTTCAAGAAAAGCTAATAAGATTTAGAGTTGTTTCTCACCTCTTAGGAGACTAAAAATCTATTTTCTAAAGACTAAATTCATCATTCATGAATGGGCAAGTGCCTCTTAGTGTAGGATAGCAGACTCTTCCATCTCTTGACACTCACAATCTCAGGAAAGACAGCAATGAGTGAATGCAAAACCCTGGCCACCTGGTATGTAATGTGTTCTATCTTCTCACAGTACAGTGGTAGAATCTTATCAATTTTTCTTTCATAATACAACTACTTATTTGGTTCTTCCCCAGTCCTGTATTCCTGCTCAGATCACTGGAAGGCCAACTAAGAAACCCAGTTGGAAGAATCCAAGCTCCACAAGCTTCTAACCCATTCAACTGGCCTGAGTCCAGGAAAGCAGTATGAGTGGGTGTTGTGGCAGCTTCCTCTTTAGGCTGAGTGAAGCGCATGCCACATAGTGTTTCAATCCACAGGTCCCTTGTGGGACTTCTTCCTTGGGCCTGACACTATCATTTGTGATCACTGAGTTGTGGTTTCTGTGACCCAAACACTGGTGACCAATATTGTCTTTGAGCACCCCCATGTCTTGACAGTGATGGTCAATGTGGAACTCCTGCCTTTCATTTTGTCCTTCTGCTGCAGTTCCCGCCATCCCCCATGGCTGTCCCAGGCCCATCTTCCTCTTGGATTATATTAGCATGCTTACCTCCTCAGCGGACCTGGCATTGTTGTTTGCTTTGTTCACCTCTTGCTGCTGAGCCTGAAAGTCTGTAGTTAGCTACTTTGTTTACATGTGGCTGTGCCTGTTCACACTACTACCCCAGCATAGAATCTACAACTTCCTAAGAAGTTTGTTTCTAGAACAGAGTTTACTGTTTGAAGTTTCTTTGCTGATTTTTTTCAACTATTGATCCACAGTCATTTTAACAGTTTATCTGGCCCTCCACACTGGAATGGCCTCTTAGCATAGACTGTGAGGAGTGGCCCTTGCTCCTGCGATCATCCTTGATGCAAGTCAGAAAAAGGTACAGGTGATGAATTATGTTGAGCAATTTAACCTGATCCAGGGTCTTCCCAACTACTTGCTACCAAAAGACTTACAGAGATAAAATCATTGGCAAAAAAAAACGATCCATCAAAAATCCTTTTAATACTTAGAATTTTTAATTAAAATTTAGTTTTCTTTCTAGAATATATCCAAGTAACTTAGAGATAAGCTCAACTCATTTGAATCTCAATTCATGTACGATCAAGACATTTAAGTATATGGTTTACAGACATATTACTTTAGATTTAGGAAATTCTTGAACATAAATTGGAGTAGGACATGAGATAGAAACTTGTCACCCTAGATGATTAGGAGTGAGACATACATATCACAAGAAAAACTGATTCCATGTTTCTGAGGTCACAAGGGTCTCCAGTGCAGGGAGACATCAACAACTACAACCAGCTAGGTGCCATCAGGTCTTGGCAATGGACAGCGTGTAGTTTGTCATTCACATTTGCTTATCTGTGACCATCTTCTACTAATTCAAAAGAAAATAGGCACGTTATTAGTTAAAATCCTGCAGTCCCCAACCCCCAAATCAAAAGTTTAAAACCCTACGAGCATCTCATTCCCTCAAATATTGATAGCCTAAATTGTAGCCTCTGGGCTTCCAGATTAGCTGTACAAGCTTCTTAGACTAATTCCACTTCAAGGCTAACTACAATCGTTGCCAAGCACAGGTTTCCTCCTTTGTGCTGATTTGGCACAAGGCTTCCTGTGGCTAACGTGTAACTGGGACCCAACGCATGCTTCCTGAGTGAGTGCTAAGAGCAGTTTGTTCAGCTGTGCTCACATTTCCCCCTTCAGGTACTCATAGGCCACTCTGCTGACACGACCGACTGCTGTAATAAAGCTACAGGCATGTGCACTCCACACACCCTACTCTAACTGGGACTGCAGTTCCTTGCTCATGAATTTAATTTACTCTGGAGTTTGGAAAAAAATGGACACATTTGTATTTGTGTGGAAAAGATGGTCGAAGTCCTTTTTGTCACCTATTGCAGAATTTACAGACAACAAAATCTTGCCAAACATGTCTGTCTGTGAACCACATTATTTTCAAACAAATCTGTGAAGGACCAGCCAGATAGCACAGCAGATTAAAGTGCCTGCTTAGGTAGATGCAGGGACAGAGGTTTGATCTCCAGCATCACATGCTGTTCCGGCCCCACCCTGGGGAGTGTTGAGATGGCCATTGAGACTGGGCATTCTCAACTCTTGGAAGGCTGTAAACAGGCAGATCACTATGAGTCCAACCTAGTAGTGAGACCCTGAACACCCTGTAGACCCTTCCCTAAAATCCAAAATAATTTTTAAAAATAAAGAAAAACAGTTTGTGCATTTGATTTCACTAACAGTTCTTTTGTTTTCCAGGCTCAGCTAATATAGAAGAAAAATGCATGATGTAGTGAATGAAATTATGATATATTGTAGCAATATTTAAAATTTTGCTTTGGTCTGAGGTGATCCCCACAGCTACTTCCATTTAAGCTTCTTTCAGTTACTTTCAGAATGGTTTGGGTTAAGGGATCAAATTCAATTCACCAGCAATAAGTATTTTAGTATTTGGATATGTGTGAAAACTTCTTTTGATCACTCTTCATTTTGTTGAGTGAAGACAATTTCTATTATCATTATTGTTGTCAAACTTTCTTTGCAAGTATAAGTTGGACAGCATGGCTTAAAAGTCAGTTTTTAATTATTTAATAGCCAATTTTCACATCTGTGTACCTTTTATTCATTTTTCTTTTAGATGGTTGAATCCAATAATTAATACATCACAAACACTGATGTGTCACCTGGTGAACATGGTACTGAGGTCAGCAAAACTGGCCAATAATCTCAAGAATGACTTTAAAGATTGGTTCTCAAAGTCCTGGGTATGAAATGGAATTCTTGTTGCATCCCTTTGAAGAGAGTAAGGGATAAATCTGGACTCTATGAGCTCATTGGGAGAAGAACAAAGACGTAGCTACCCCGACCCCCCAATATCATAGTATCTTACTAGGACACTTTGATAGTATGTGGATTATGACAATTAGATTTGGAATGTGCTACCTTTTATTTCACTCTTGATGGATGCTCACAGTTTGCCTGGAAGCCGTGCTGTATGACGGCAGCAGTAGGCTTGCCATAACCTGGCACGGCCGCTGCTCCAGCCACTCGACTGATGCTTACGATTTATGAGTATGATGATCTTTTCATCACTGTTTTCAAAGGTAAGTACAGAATTTTAGTGCAAGAATAGTAGACCTGGAAATCATGGCCACAGTTTCAGTGCATACTGGAAATGGCTTATCTGTCAGTTCCCTTAATGCTTCAGGCTAAACTTAAGAATAGTAAAGGAGAGCAGAAGAAAATGGGAATGAAACAGTGATGGAATTATGTGTCCTTCTAGTCCTAGAGTCTCAAAACCTCAAGAGCCTTTGCCGCAGCTGAAAGGTCAAGGCATCTGTTAGTGTTGTGGCACAAAATGAAGCAGAATTTCCGATGGGTATTAGATAACCCTATTTCTATTGATTAAATAAATCAGAAAGCTTAAAGTATATTTTCTTTTTGCTTTTGTGACTATGATAGTAAGATATTAATAAAAATAGGTTTAGAAAAATATCGTTGAGTTGATTTATGACAAAACAAATATCAGATTAAGGAGTACATCTAAGAAGCTAATTACTATTTTTTCTCTTTAGAGCTCTGTTTCAGTTAATTTATGATTAAAAGGGTCTCTAGGTGTGATTAACTAAATCAGTATGATTCTATCTGCTTATCTATTCTCTATTTATCTCTCTCTATATGGAGTAATTGACAAATACTGTTATGTATGTTTAAGTAAAACATTTATTGTAATAAAATCCTTGTCATTAATGCCTCTCAAACTATACACTTAACCATGCTGTTCTTGCTACTTTCTGAAGCCATTTGAGAAATCCTTCTTATAAAAGTGTTCATAAAATATAATAAAAAATGTGGTGGACGTTGTTGTATGGTCTCATCCCATGGAAAGGCAGGATTGTAAAAGTACCATGGTCTGTCCCCATCTACTTCTTTAATGATTAAATTTGGCATGATGTGACCAGCAGCAACTCTTTTGCAAAGCATAAGGGACCAAGAAAGCTGAATGTTTTGAATTGCTCCAGAGCATCCAGGGCCTCTTGGCAGCATACCCAACAATATTTAGGTGAAAGAGGACTTCTGCAGCTGCTTCCAAAGTTCCTGGCAACAAGGACTAGGTGTATTTGAACAAAGCGTGATATTTTCCAAAAATGTAATGGCAATGTGTCTCACTGTAATCATTTGTTAAAATTTAAATAGTCACCATATGTTTTGTTTCTACCTGATGCATAGTTTTATATATATATATATATATATATATATATATATATATATATATATATATATAATTTCAAATAATTACACGACACTAATTTATTTTATGAATAAGACTATGTGCTAAATACACCAAGGTTTTTAATAAGCTCAAACTTAAAAATTACATCATCATGTTAAGGATTGGAAGTAAAAAAATTCAGCAAAATATGATTGTTCATCAACTATAAATTGTAATGGTGAAAAAGATCTTGCTTTCGTACTTCAAGACAAAAGCACTGTTTGAAGTTACACCCAAGAGTTCTTTAATAAGGTCCAGGATGTGGAGATTGTACTCTCTACTCAAATGGCTTCTTGAGAATAGTACATGAAAAATACCAACAGAGTGTCTAAAAACTCTAGGTGATCAAGAAATCCTTACCTTCCCCTCTTACTTTCCCCATAGCTCTCCTGAACCTTCACTCTTCTCGTGATTCTCAGTGCCCAGTTTGTGAGTTTCAGCTGTTCCTAGTTAACCTGTACCAGGAACTGTCCAAAGTGCTTCCTTCCTAAGATTGCAAAGTGGTTTTTATTCCATGTGACTAAATGTGCTTGTATAAGCCCTATATCTCAAATAGCCTCGGGCAGTTAGAACCCTATGGCCCATACCTGCTTCTCTAGGTCACACATACTTCGGCAACTGCACTTCTCACTGGGTTTTTGTGTGTTTCTTAAATATTTTTCCCTCTTTTATCATTTGGCATCCAAAGAATTTGAATTAGACTGCTTTGGATGTCTACGGCACATTTAACTCATTTCTCTTTTCTGATGAATTCTGACCTTTTTCTATTCAGAGATCACATAGGATTTAGATTTCAACCCACAACAGGAGTGTGGACTTGGCGGTGTACAACTTTCAAGTTACCAAGCTCATCTCTTCTGTTTTATTTAAATGAGGGAACATAGCATGATACACATGAATAATGATTAAAGTGCTTAGAAATAACTCAAACTTACTTAAAGAAAAGCAAAGCTTTTATATTGTATTGCTGATTTCTGTTGCTCTGTTGAAACAGTCAATATTTGATTTTTTTTATTAATTTTTGAACAATTTCTTCATGCTTGTATCTTGCAATCTGAATGAATACTTTTAAGACAACAGTGCACAATATAGCAACCATTGTCAAATTCCTATTTTCTTGTGGAGTAAAATTCTGTATAGTTTCTAATTTTGTCACTATTTTGTATTCTCTTTAAAAAACTAAGAACATATTGTAAGACTGGATGTACTGCTTCAAAGGAAATACCTAGGAAGGAAATTTTCTCTGTAACAGTTAAATGCACTTACGTTTTTTATATCAGGAGAAATCATTTTGTTTTAGCACAAGTCAGAGAGCTATTATATTTCATAGACATGATTAGATTTTTATTTTTCTAGTAATATATCACTCTTTTAGAGTCATAATGAGGGCCAGTGAGATATCTCAGCAGGCTAAAGTGCCTGCTTACCCAAGCTTAGGTAAGTGCAGGGACCACTCTTCAGTCCCCAGCACCACATGCAGTGCCAGCCCCGTCCCCAGGGCATACCGAGCCAGCCAGAGTCCAGGTGTAGTGGCGCACGCCTATAATCCCAGTACTGGAAGGCTAAAAGCAGGAGGATCACTACAAGTCTGAGCTGCGTACGGAGATCCTGTAATAGCCAAATACATACAAATAATAAATAAAATAAAGACATAATGAGTACTGCAGTATGGACAAACCCTGTCGTGGGGATATAGCTTGATAAATGCCTAATAAAAATGTATTAGTTATGTTAAAATTACAATTTTAGTTTACCTACCTTTGTTCTGAAGTTCCACTTATCTATATTTTCAATTTCAGCTTATTTTCTGACACACTAATCAAAAATATCATCTCTTGGAACATTC